>JAGXJF010005817.1:0-258879 GCA_019208055.1 Stipa capillata | reverse complement strand
TGTTGGGGAACGCGTTACGCAAAACAAAATTTTTCCGCGCACGAACCAAACCAAGAAACACTATCGAGGTGTAGATAACGATATCATACCTTCGACGATCACGTCAATGCAGCGGAGAAGTTGACCGATGTCGATGAAGTCCGCAGACTCCCGCAGCTAGGTTATACCTCCCAGCCGCGAGAGCGATCTCCTCGCGAATAGTTCGCCCGATCAAACGCCGAAGTATACGACGTCTCCGAGGTATCCACGCGTACCGGATCAGCGACACCGCGGTAATGTGTGGACCAGCACACAAGAACAGCGGGGATCTACGAGAAGGAGAATCAGCAGCGCGCCGGCAGCTGTACTAGATCCAATCTAGAAGAGAGAGAAAAAGAAGGCTGTGGCCAATCTAGAGATGGCCGGCCTAGGGTTTAGTCCAAGGGACTAGGGCTGCCTCTGGGGCTGCTTGGGATACCCTTTGAGGTGCCCTGCCCCTCTATTTATAGGGGTTGGGGCAGCTCTCCCTAGGCAGGTGGAGTCCTACTTCAGCAGGGACACCCTGTTGGAGTTGGAGTCCAACTCCACTAGAACCTTCTAGAACCTTCTAGAATTTCTAGAACCTTCCAGAACCTTCTAGAACCTTCCAGTACTTTCCGGAACACTTCCGGACATCACCGGAACCATCCGGGACCTCCCGGAACACTTTCGAGATCATCCGAAACACTTTCGGAACCCTTCTCTCTCGTTCTCCATAAATCATAGCATTCCTAAATGTCGCTAAAACGTTAAGCGTGTGACCCTATAGGTTCGAGTATATGTGGACATGTCCGGAATACATTCCAGTCAATAATCGTCAGCGGGATCTGGACACCCATAACGACTCCCACATATCATCGAAGATCTTTATCGAGCAAACCTTGTATTGTCGCATACAATTCCTTTTGCCTCACGATACATTACACAACCCGAGGCGAGACTTTGACGGTATCCCTGTGATCAACTCCTTGATCACCATACCTAGTTATCCTCGTTACCGGTTTGTACTCTTTTCTCGTTTCCGTATTCCGGTATCCCCGTGACTAACCTTTTAGTCACAATACCTGGCCAGGCGATGCTGGACACCGTAATACCGAGTGGGCCCAGAGTGTATCTCTCCATCGCCGGATGGGCAAATCCCAGTCTTGACATATCTAGAACCACGATATACTTTCTGGTGTACCTGAAAGTCACCTTTATAATTACCCAGTTACGGCGTAACGTTTGATGACCCCAAAGCAACCATCCGGTATCCGGGTCTATGATATTCTCATGGTCTAAGGACGCAAGTAAACGTTAACACATCATGAGAAGATACTGACAACATATTGACGAAGTGATCTCGCAGTATCTCATAAGGGGTCTATCCAACACCATTGTTACCCTAACAATGTGTTCCCATTATTGCCGGCATCCTTGTTACATTAACAATGCCCATGATCAGGAAAACAAGATCATCAACAATACATGAGCTAGTCCAGAGGCCTGACTAGGGATCTGAATGGTGTTTATTATTCCACACATGCAATTAGGTTTTTCTCTGAATCTCATATTCAAGAACCAATGCAATTTTAGCATAGAACATAAACTTAATCATGAACATGAAAATAGAATAATAACAACTTTATTATTGCCTCTAGGGCATATTTCCAACACCCGGCATCTTGAGCTTCAAATAGACATAGCTGGGGACAGCCATGAATTTGGCGTAGCAGGGATGCCCCAAGATGGCATGGTATGACCCTGGGAAGTCGACGACCTCAAAGGTGAGGGTCTCGGTCCGGAAGTTGTCGGGAGTGCCAAAGGTAACGGGCAGGCTGACCTGCCCGAGTGGACTCGCCATCTTGCCGGGTACCACCCCGTGGAAGGGGGCACTAGTCGGCTTGATCTCGGAGCGAGAGATCTTCATGTCGTCAAGGGTTTTGACGTAGAGGATATTGAGACCACTCCCGCCGTCCATGAGGACCTTGGTAAGGCGGACGCCGCAAACGATTGGGTCTACCACCAAGAAGAATCGTCCCGGTTGGGGAATGTAGTCGGGGTGATCCGAGCGCCCGAATGAAATTACGGACTCGGACCATCGCAGGTACTTGGGCACAGCCGGTTCCGCTGCGTTGACCTCTCTGTCTGGGATCTTCTGGCGGCGCTTGGATTCGTAGCCGTTAGGTCCACCAAAGATCATCAGACAGGCGGTCTCTTTCGGGAACTCATCGCCTTCGTCTTGGGGGGCTCTTTTTTACCCCGATTGGGAACGAAGGGTTTGTTCAGATTCTTCAAGAGATTGCAGTCACGTGTCAAGTGATTAGACTTGGGCCCATGAAAGTGACACGGCTGACTCATCATCTCCTCGAAGGTCGCGTTGGTGCGCTGAGGACGGCGCGGCGGGGCGCGCTCAGTCGCAGCAACGAGATCTCCACCTTTACGCTTCCGGTGCTTCTTCCTGGACGACTCGGGATGGGTGTCCCGACTTGGTGACTCGGGCACCTTGCCCTTGCTTCTTCCCTTGTCATCGCGAGTAGCACTGCGGACGGCCTCTTCGCCGGTGGCGAAGTTATTGGCACGTAGTCTGGGGATTCTTGCGCGCTATCTTGTGGATGAGGTCAGTGCTTTGAACCCCCTTGGAGAAGGCGGTGATGACATCGCCCTCTCGGACCTCAGGCAAGGAATTTTTCTTCTTGGAGAAGCGTTGGATGTACTCTCGGAGAGTCTCATCCTCCTCTTGGGTACAACTGTGGAGATCCCACGCATTCCCGGGCCGGTTGTAAGTGCCCTGGAAGTTGTTCACGAAGAGGGTCTCAAGGTCGCTCCATGTCTGGATGCAACCCGGAGGTAAGCTGGTGAGCCAGGCTCGTGCTGAGTCGGCCAGAAACAGCAGCAAATAATGGATCGCGATATAGTCGTTCCCTCCATTGGTTCTGCACACCGTGTGATAGTCAGCCAGCCAAATGTCCAGCCGAGTCTCACCCATGTGCTTGTCGATGCCGGTAACTCGGAATCGCGACGGGAAGATGACGCTACGGATGCGGGGGCCGAATGCTTTCGGACCCGAATATCCCATGCCGGAGGGAGTCGGAGAACGTCCCCGGCTGGTGGCGCCGCTGTCGTCGCGGTGGCTACCACGATCGTCTCTCCTGGGACCTTGATGAGCGCTTCTTTTAGCGTCTGCGGGGTTCCTTGGTCCGAGTCGACTGTGGACCGGTGCGGCTTGACAAGCGTTTTTGTCCGCATCCTGTCGGGCGGGGTTTCTAGAGGCTATGGTGCCTCGGGTGTCTGATTAGGACCGAGTCGCTCATGAACTACTCCGGCCGGCTGATGTCGGTCGGGGCTTGCTCGTCGTCCACCCATGGCGGGTGGACTTCTTGGAGGGGTAGAGCGCCGACTCTTTGCACCTGCTGAGGAGCCGGTGCGACCTTCTGAAGTTTCGGCCTGCTGGAGGGCGGTTTCCTCCAGTAGAACGCGGAGTCACCGAAGTTCGTCGTGCCCCGGGTTGCCCTCGGGGATTTCAATGGCGCGTGCCGCCATCGTGGCCGCGACGACATTGTGACTCGGGAGTGGGAATATTGGGACCCCTGTCCCTTTCGCGCATGTGAAGCTCGACATGGACTTGGCGTCCTCGAGCCCTCATGTCGTCGTTGCGCCGTTTGTTCGTCGCGCTGGCGAGCGAGCTGAGTCTGTTGCTCGACCAACTCTTCCTACTTGGCGAGGAGTCAGAGTCGGGTGGCTTCATGTTCAGCCCGCGTTTGTTCCGCGATGGGGACCGCTCGGCTATCGGCGTTGTCTGGCGAGTCGGCGTTAGCCATGAAGACTTCCCGGGATGGATGGTGGCTGCCGGAGCTCTCATAATCGTCCGAGTCATACTCGAGGACGGGGATGAGAGAGTCAATAGCACCCACTAGTCGGGATCCCTGTCTGGCGAATGCGGACAGCAGATCCGGACATGGTGTAGCCTCTTCCCTGGGGAAAAAGGGCCTAAGGCACGGACTCAGGGGCAAGCCCGTGCCGAGAAGCTGATGGAACCTCCGCCGATCGAGACGTCGCCGAGTAGCAGAGGTGAAGCTGGCCGATCTTGTCGGCGATGAAGTTCAACTTTTCAAATTGGAAAAGTTGGCCGGGGTCCGGGACAGAGTTCATGAAAGCGAATCTCATGACGCTTCCCGGGACGAAGACGTTGTTGCAGTTGATGAAACCCATCCCAATTCGTGTAGATGGATCTATGCGCACTGCCCCTACCTGGCACGCCAACTGTCGGAGTATTATTCCGGCAATACTAACTATGGGGCGGCGTGAGCACAGCAAATCAGGATGGGTGCACACAGGAGACAAGATTTGGACAGGTTCAAGCCCTCACGGAGAGGTAACACCCTACGTCCTGTGTTCTGGTGGCTGGTATAGCTCGTATCCCGAGTGCCGCAAGCCCTGGAGATTCGATCTCGAGGTTGCTTGGACTTGGAAACAATGGAGGTTGTCTATGACCTAGAGAATACTGCCGATCGGAGGTTCCCTACCGGGCCTTATATAGGCGACCGGGATAGGGTTTATAAGAGTCTGAATCGGTTAACAGATTGATTTTCTAACTTGTTACAACTGATTCCGGGTATACCGGACAGGTATTAGTCCATGTCTTGTACTCCACGTTGATGAGGCGCCCCCGTGTAGGAGTCGGACTCCGAGTAGTCGGCCCGGCCTATCCCATGGCCAGAGGGCCGGATTCGTCCTCCTTGATGATACCCGGGTGCCATGTCATCATCACATAGACTATCAATACATGTGAGTATATCAATTTTGCTACCAGAAGTATCTAAGTCCATAATAAAGATGAAGCTTGCATTGATAAGAGAAAGATTTTCATAAGCTTCTTTTACCTCCTCATGTTCTACCTTTAGCTTCTCTTAAGAATTTGTTAGATTCTCATTTGAGACCTCAAATGTTACATGAGAGCAAGTTAGCTCCTTAAGTGAACTTTTGGGTAAAAAAAACTCATTCTTCCAATGTTCACGGTTTTCTTTCAACTTATTACTGAAAAGTTTAGCATTTTTAAGCATATGAAATAATTCAACAATGTGAACACAATATCATAATTATGATCACTATCATCACCCAGAAAGATACCTTTTGGTTTGCCATGTGTTGATGAAGTAGATGACTGTGAGTTGTTCATCCTTGGAGGTGGAGGCAATTGAGGGTTCTTCATGATCGGAAGTGGAGGTAGAGTCATCTCAAATAAAGAACCATGAAAAGTAGTGATCATCCTCGTAAATATTGTACACATCGTGTCTATCTTAAAGTGTAGTCCAAATCTCGTGAGCATCCTCATGAGGCATGATCGACTCGAACACTACATCGCTCATAGTATTGAATATAAAATTAGTAGATTGAGTAATGAGATGTAGGTTTTTCCCTTCCTCAATAGTTAGATTTTTGCAATCTATTGGAAGAGAAAATTCAGCATGTCCGATTCACTCTACGGTTAGACCTACGGTCCCAAAATGACCAACCATGCGAATTCTCCACAAATGATAATTTGTGGCATTTAATAAGAAAGCGTCCTTGTGACTAAACCACTAGCTGGTATCCTTGCTCCCTTGGCGGGGATGCCTAATTAATGAGAGACCAAGCTCTGATACCACTTGTAAGACATCATATGTCGCCTTGAGAGGGGTGAATAGGCATTTTTTTACGATCTAACCAAGTCTAATTACATAATTTAGCTAAAGGATTCATAAGTTCAAATCCTAAAACAACTAGTCTCAACTAAGTGCACCAACAAGTCTAAGTCAAGCTATGCAATTCTAGGATGACAAGCAAGCAAAACATCTTTTACACAACATAATTACACAAATATGAATAACAAGATATAGATTGCAAGGAAGTAAATGAGACAAGGGACACATACAATGTTTTGTTCTCAAAATTCCGAGGTCCACCAATATCCTACATCTCCGTTGAGAAGGCTTGTCCCAACTAACAATCCAGCTCCGAGTTGCACTCTTCCCTCAAGGTTCTTGCCTTTAGCCACCATGGATCCTCCACCCTAGAGATGGTGAGCTCCATGACCACTCACAAGTTCTCGGGCCTCTTCACAATCTTCTTGAAGAGATCACTGTCACATCCTGACTCTCCGAAACCCAAAAATTAGGATTAACAAAAACTTTTTGCAAATAAGGCCATCTAATTTACACCTAATCAAAAGCTTTGTCGAATGTGCTGTGCCAAAACCTAAAGCAATGCAAACCAACACATCCTTCATCCTTGCTTCCTTTTTCCCTTTTTTGCTGGCAAGCGTGCAGACCCTTACTCTTCTTCTCCCGACTTTCGTTTTGCTGAAACCATAGTTCTCCGGAACTACGTTCGACCAATCATACAACCCTGTTTACGCTGTTGTCACCATGCATGGCTATTCGCTCCCGTGTTCCGCCATAAACACACCTTCGCACCTCCTTCCCTCTTGTCTAGTCAGTTGCCCTAGACCAACGTCCGAAGCCTAACGCCCACTCGATACCTTGAAGATATCGAAGCATATACATGGCATGAATCCCTCTCGAATACCATACCCTTCTGCCAACTACCCCGCGGTGTTCAAATAGGGGTATAAGCACATATATACTGTGTTCAATAAGCGGCTATATGCCAACTCAACTCCTTCTTCCGAGCTGTGAGACAGACCCCCAACTCAATTAAATTGACCTTACTTTTCCTACCCTCGAGCTCCGATGCTGCCCGTTGCAAGCTCCATGAGTATACGTGAATCTATATGCTTGCTCCAACCCAAGCCCAGGAACTATGTTCGAAGTGCCAAGGTTAATCGTGCTACCCTTGTGTCATTACTTAATTCCTACGACACCCTAACTACAGACACCAGGAAAATGTACAATAATGGCCAGAGATGACCCTCAACTTTTATGGCTCAAATGTAAGCTCGGTGATGATGACATGGCACCCGGATATCATCAAGGAGGACAGAACCGGCCCTAAGGAGATAGGGTGGGCCGGACCGACTACTCGGACTCTGACTTCTACACGGGACGCCTCATCAACTTGGAGTACAAGACAAGGATAGATATGCATCCGGCAATCCCAGATTCTGTTGTAACTAGTTAGGAAACTAATCTGTAAGTCAATCAGGACTCTTGTAACCCTACCCCGGTCGTCTATATAAGGCCCGGTAGGGATCCCCTGATCTGCAGGTCCTCGAGGTCTTTCATAAGCTTTCCAGCTCTCATATTCTCATACGGGATTCAAGCAATACCAGCCACCAAACACAGGACGTAGGGTATTACCTCTTCTCGAGGGTCTAAACCTGTCTAAATATCGTCTCCCGTGCGCACCCATCTAGATCTTTTGTGCTTGCGCAGCCCCATATTTATTATTGCCGGATCAGTACACCGACAGTTGGAGCGCGCATAGATTCATCTGCCAGATCCAGATGGGTTTCTTCATCAACAACGGCAGCTTTGTTCCGGGCACCATCATACGATTTGCCTTCGCGAACGCTGTCCCTGATTCAGGCCAGCTTTTCCGATTTGGAAAGTTGGACTTCATTGCCGACCAGATCGGCAAGCTTCACCTTTGCGACTCGGCATCTCGTCGACCAACGGAGGTGTCATCAGCAAACTCACTCGGACTCATCATCGAGTCCGCGCCCTCGGATCCTCTTCCTAGGGACGAAGTCACTCCGAAGACGGATCTACTGCTCGAACGAGGATACCCGTTCGTCGGGCGGAGGTCTCAATTGGTTGGGGCAATCGACTCTCTCCTACCCGTCCTCGAGTATGACTCGGACAATTTTGAGAGCTCGGGAAGCCACCACCCGTCTCGGGAAGTCTTCATGGCGAACCTGGGCACGTTGCCTAACAACGACGACCAGCCTATTCCCATCGAAGACCAGACTCCCGAGCAGCTAACTGCCACTTGCCTTCGTCTCCATGCACAGGAGACAGAACTGGCTGAGCAGCAGGCCGCGCTAGCCCGCCAACGTGAAGAGAAAGAACGTTACGGCGACATGCGAGGTCAAGGGTGCCAGGTTCACAATGCGTTCTGCATGCGTGAAAGGGACGGCTTCCCGATCTTCCCGCTTCCCAGTCACAACATCGTCGCAGCCTCGGTAGCAGCACGCGCCATTCACATCCCTGAGGGCACCCCAGGCCATGACGAACTTCGAAAGCCCCAGATCCTGGTGGAAGAAGCGGCCCTCCAGCAAGCCGAGATCTCCGAGAACCGTGCGGGTTCATCGGCGAGCGCTACGAGTCGGCGAGCTTCTCCTCCGAGGAACCCATCACAAGCCGCTGCGCGTCATCGCGCCGACCCCGAGCATCATCACTCTGTCGAGTTGGTTCACAACCGACTTGGACCAAATCGTGACGCGCGGGGGACTATTCTCGCAAGACTCCGCGCACGACAAGGTGCGAACAAAGACGTATGCCCTGCCGGATCGACGCGCGATCAACTCGGGATGAACCGCGATGCACGGGACATCCTAAATGATAAACGCGACGCCCACCGAGACGCAGGGAGGGACAATCGCAGCAGTCGTTACGATGCCGACAACGACTACAGCGTCACAAGCCGGCGCAGCTCTCCAGCTCCTTCCGGCATGGCCTATGTAGGTCCAAAGGCATTCGGACCTCGCATCCGCAACGCCATCTTCCCATCACGATTCCGGGTTACAGGGATCGACAAGTATACGGGAGAAACTCGGCCAGACATCTGGCTGGCCGACTACCACATAGCGTGCAGGACCAGTGGTGGCGACGATTACGTCGCGATTCACTATCTGCCCTTGTTTTTAGCCGACTCAGCTCGAGCCTGGCTTACCAGCTTGCCTCAAGGTTGCATCCTGTCATGGACCGACCTTGAGACCCTCTTCGTCACAACTTCCAGGGAACTTACAACAGACCCGGGAACGCATGGGATCTCCACAGTTGTACCCAAGAGGAGGATGAAACTCTCAGAGAGTACATTCCATGCTTTTCCAAGAAGAAGAACTCTTTGTCTGAGGTCCGAGAAGGAGATGTCCTCACTGCCTTCTCCAAAGGTGTCCGCAGCACCGACCTCATCCACAAAATCGCACGTAAGAATCCTCAAACTACGCGCGAGCTTTTCGACATCGCCAACAACTTCACCACTGGCGAAGAAGCCGTCCGTAGCGCAAACAAGGGCGACAAGGGAAGGGGCAAAACTGTCGAGTCCCCCAGGGGCAAGGACTATCCTGAGTCGTCCCGGAAGAAGCACAAGAAGTGCAAGGGCGAAGATCTCGTTGCTACGACCGAGCACGCCCCGCAGCGGCGTCCTCCGCGCGGCAACGCGACTTTTGAGAAAATGATGAGTCGGCCATGTCACTTTCATGGGCCGAAATCGAATCACGTCACGCACGACTGCAATCTCCTGAAGAACTTGAACAAGCCTTCTGTCCGCAGTTAAGACAAGAAGGATTCTCCTCCGGACGAAGGAGAAGAGTTCGCTAAGGAAACCGCCTGCTTGATGATCTTCGATGGCCCCGACGGTTATGAATCCAAATGCCGCTAGAAGATCACAAGCCGAGAGGTTAACGCAGTCGAGCCTGCCGTATCTCAATACCTCCGATGGTCCGAGTCCATAATCTCCTTTGGCCGCTCGGACCATCCCGACTACATACCCCATCCGGGCAGGTTCCCCTTGGTGGTGGACCCAATTTTTAGCGGCATCCGCCTCACCAGGTCCTCATGGATGGAGGGAGCGGTTTGAACATCCTCTACATCAAAACACTTGACGACACGAAGGGTCCCCGCTCGGACATCAAGCCCACCGGGGCACCATTTCACGGGGTCATCCCCAGCAAGATGGCAAGTCCACTCGGGCAGATCAGCCTGCTCGTCACTTTCGGCACCCCCGAAAACTTTCGGACCGAGAACCTCACCTTCGAGGTCGTCGACTTCTCAGGCTCATATCACGTCATTCTGGGACGCCCTTGCTACACCAAGTTCATGGCCGTCCCGAACTATGTCTACCTGAAGCTTAAAATGCCGGGTCCCAATGGGATTATAACGGTGTAGAGCAGTTTTCAGCACGCCTACGCGTGCGACCTAGAAAATTACAACCTCGCTGCGGCCCAAATTGCTGCAGCCGAGCTTGACAACATCAAGTCAGCCACGGTCGAGGAAGCACCCCCGATAAAGAAAGCTTCAGCGTCGACATCGTTCCAGTCGGCAAAGGATACCAAGGCGATCCAGCTCGACCCGAAAGATTCTTCCAAGACGATGCAGATCGGGACTGCGCTCAGCGACAAATAGGAAAGCGCGCTCGTCAGCTTCCTCTGCGACAACCGGGATGTCTTCGCATGGACATCATCTGACATGCCCGGAGTTTCGCGAGATGCTGCCGAGCACTCTCTGAACGTTCGGCCGGATGCCAAGCCGATCAAACAGCGCTTACGCCGCTTTGCTGAAGATAGACGAGTAGCAATAGGAGAAGAGATAGCCAAGCTCTTATCAGCTGGCTTTATAAAAGAAGTGTATCATCCCGACTGGTTAGCGAACCCAGTTCTTGTTCGCAAAAAGAATGAAAAATGGAGGATGTGCATTAATTACAGTAGCCTTAACAAGGCATGTCCCAAAGATACCTTCACTTTGCCTCGCATCGACCAAGTGAATGACTCTACGGCCAGCTGTGAAATTTTATGCTTCCTCGACGCCTATTCGGGCTACCATCAGATCAAGATGAAAGAGCAGGACCAAATCAAGACCTCGTTCATAACACCGTTCGGGGCCTTCTGCTACGTCTCCATGCCGTTCGGCTTAAAAAATACCGGCGCTACGTACCAACGGTGCATACAGCGCTGCCTCCAGGGGCAGATTGGCAGGAACGTACAGGCTTATGTTGACGACGTGGTGGTTAAATCGGAAAAAAAGAAGATCTCCTGACCGACCTGGCAGAAACCTTTGCCAGCCTCAGGTGATTCAGTATGAAGCTCAACCCGGAGAAATGCGTCTTCGGGGTTCCTTCGGGAAAGCTACTCGGATTCATTGTTTCCGAACGAGAAATCGAGGCTAACCCGGAGAAGATTGATGCCATCATCAAAATTGGGCCGCCAAGAAGCCTCAAAGATGTCCAGAGACTCACCGGCTGCGTGGCAGCTCTTAGCCGGTTCATCTCTCGACTCGGCGAAAGAGCCTTGCCCCTCTACAAGCTCATAAAGAAGTCTGACAACTTCACCTGGACCCCCGAGGCTCACGACGCCCTTGATGGTTTGAAAAAGCTGCTGACCACCGCCCCGGTGTTGGCCTTGCCAATGCCTAATGAGCCGCTGATACTCTACATCACAGCAACCACTCAGGTGGCCAGTACGGTCCTGGTTGTTCAACGATCTGAGCCAGGTCACGTCCAGAAGGTACAACGACTAATCTACTTCATCAGTGAAGTACTTTTTGAGTCCAAGGCACGTTACCCGCAGATCCAAAAGATTATCTATGCGGTATTCGTCACGTCTCAGAAGCTGGTTCACTACTTCCAAGGGCATCCGATCTCGGTGGCCAGCTCTTTCCCGATCACCGACGTCATCAACAATCGGGACGCCACAGGACGGATTGCCAAGTGGGCAATGGAATTGCCCGCATTCGACATAATTTATACCCCCCGCACGGCCATCAAGTCTCAAGCTCTGGCCAACTTCGTGGCCGGGTGGACTGAAATCCAGTCTCCGCCCTCTGTCATCGACCTCAAACACTGGACTCTCTACTTCGACGGATCACTGATGCTCCAGGGCGTGGGGGTTGGCATCGTGCTCATCTCTCCGAAAGGGGAACGCTTCAAGTATGTGCTCCAAATCAACTTCCTAGCGTCCAACAACGTCGCCGAGTACGAGGCTTTATTGCGTGGACTGCGCATTGCCACGTCACTCGGGATTCGCTGACTCCTTGCTCGGGGAGATTCCGAACTGGTGGTTCGGCAGGTCATGAAGGAATGGTCATGCCACGACCCTACCATGGAAGCCTACTGCCAGGAAGTACGCAAGCTCGAAGCCAGGTTTGACGGACTCGAGATCACGCAAGTTCTCCGCCGAGATAACGAGGTGGCTGATGCACTCGCCAAATTGGGGTCTAGTCGGAACATCGTCCCAGCTGGAGTATTCCTCCAAGAGTTGCACACCCCCTCCATCAAGGCAGGGACAACACCCGACACCGAAGAACCACAGCCCGAAGAATCTGATAGCACTCGGCAAGCATCACCAGCGGTTCTCGCTATCATTCCCGACTGGACGACGCCCTTCCTCGACTACCTCTTGCAAGACATACTCCTGCCAGACCAGATCGAGGCACGGCGCATTACTAGGAGAGCCAAAGCATACGTCGTAGTCGAGGGGGAACTATATAAAAAGAGCGCCTCGGGCATCCTCCAGCAGTGTATATCCAAGATCAAGGCAAGCAACTACTACAGGACATTCACTCAGGCGTTTGCGGGCATCACGCGGCGCCAAAGTCTTTGATCGGCAAAGCCTTCCGGCAAGGCTTCTACTGGCCAACTGCCGTCTCCGACACCGAGCATATTGTCCGTACCTGCGAGGGATGTCAATATTTCGCCCGACAAACACACTTGCCGGCTCAAGCACTCCAGCCTATCCTAATCGCCTAGCCTTTCGCCGTTTGGGGTTTGGACATGGTCGGTCCTCTCAAGAAAGCTCCTGGGGGCTATACACACCTCTTCGTCGCCGTCAACAAGCTCACCAAATGGATTGAAGCCAAGCCAGTGGCCACTCTCACCTCAGAGCGAGCCACCGAGTTCTTTCAGGATATCGTCTTTCGCTTCGGTGTCCCCAACAGCATCATCACGGATAACGGCACTCAGTTCACCGGTGCCGCCTTCCTCGAGTTCTGTGACGATTACAACATTGGCCTCAACTTTGCCGCGGTCGCACACCCACGCACCAACGGGCAGGTTGAGCAGTTCAATGGCCTGATTATGCAAGGCATCAAACCTCGGATTTTCCAGCGCCTAAAGAAATTCGCGGGTAAGTGGGTAGCAGAGTTACCCTCGGTGCTCTAGAGTTTGTGAACTACGCCCAACCAGTTAACTGGATACATGCCTTTCTTCTTGGTCTTTGGAGCCGAGGCCGTGCTCCCGACTGACTTGGATCATGGATCTCCACGCATCCGCGCGTACCCCGAGGCCGAGTCGGAGGAAGCAAGACAAGACGCCGTCGATCAGCTTGAGGAAACGCGCGAGGTCGTGTTCCTTCGGTCAGCAAAGTACCAGTAGGGCCTACGACGCTATCACAGTCGGCACGTACGTAGCCGCTCGTTCAACGTTGGTGACTTGGTTCTATGCCGAGTCCAATCCAACAAAGACAAGCACAAGCTTTCTCCACCATGGGAGGGTCCGTACGTGATCGCTGAAGTATTGCATCTGGGGGCTTACCGACTGAAGGACAGCGACGGAAACGTCATCACCAACGCATAGAACATTGAACAGCTACGTCGTTTCTATGCTTAAAACTTTGTACTCTGCAAATTTTGAGACATACGAATAAATTTTCTCTTCACTTACAAACATATCTCGGGGGTCCCGACTGGCCGCTATGCATGTTCATAGTGGACACTCGGCGGTTACACCCTCTGGGTGCGCTCAGCCGCACTCGGGTTTCTTTCATTCAAGCTAACTACTCCAGTACTGTGTATACAACCCGCCGTTGAGTCCCTGACACCGATCGCCGGTTTTACGCCACAAACCCTATGCTACATGGGAAACAGCCCACGGCTAATCTCTAGACAAGGGAGGCTAAAAAGGGGTCGGCAAAGAGCACATACGGGGGATTAACACACGCACGAACAAGTACTAGACAAAGGAAAGAAATTGATAAGCTTAAAAGCCAAGCCAGTTACAAAAACATACATAATTCAACATCCACTCGGACAGTTGACCTACATATGTAAACTATTCTTTACAGGCCGGCACGGTCGATGAGGGAGTTCGCCGTACCCTCGACAGTCTTCATCAACTCCGGGATGTCATCGTTAGGGATGTCAGCGGCGTATCCCTCTTCGATTGCTTCCATATCCAGCAACGGATAGTGGGACTTCGCCACGGCGAGCAACAGCACGGCCCCGGATCGCGTCGCGTCCGACAGCTGATGCTTCACTTCATTCGGCACCTGCCGAAGACGCTCCGCCACTGTGTCTGCATGGTCTGACACCGGCTGCTCCTCCCACAAGGCATTGCAGGCCAGGTGGTCCGCCGCCTGCAAGGACTCGACCGAGTCGGAGACCTTCTTGAGGCGGAGAGCTACAGAGGCAAAGCAAAGGCATAAGAAAATGACCAGCGGACCCCGACCAACTGGCACCCGAGTCAGAAGACTTACCGGCCTCGGAGTCGGCGGCATTCTTTTTCGTCGCCTCGACAGCCTCCAGAGCCCGCCTCAGGCTCCCGTCCGTGATAGCCGCCTCCTCCTCTAGGTGCTGGACGTGGGCCTTCTCCGCTTTGAGCACTCCTGAAGCTTGGAGGCTCGGTCCTCGACGGAACTCAATTCTTGGACGCGGAGCCTCATCGACACAAGCTCTGTCTCGAGCTTAGAAGCCTTCTCCTCAGTAGCTGCAGAGGACGAGTCAGGCACGGCAACAAATGAAGAATAACCAAAGGGACTCGAGATCCTTACCATTGGCCCGGGCACCCTCCTGGGAAAGCCCGGCCTTAAGGCCGGTGATCTCAACCACTCTCTTGCGGGCCACGGCCTCCTTGCGAAGGCTGAGCCGGTCAAACATCTCCAGCCGATCATGGAGGAAGGTGGTCTTATCCTGGGACCGATGGTTCAGTTTCTGCAAAAATAACAAAAAAGGTTAGCCTCTCGGGAGAATCATCAAGACCCTCCACTCGGTCCCTTTGACCTAGCGGAGGCTCGGGGGCTACACCATCTGGGTGCACTGATCGTGCACCCAAAGTGAAATCTACAGAAAAAGCAAAAAGACCCTCCGCCCGACTACTCTAGTCGACCAAAGGCTCGGGGGGCTACACCCTCTGGGTGCACTGATCGTGCACCTAGAGGGAAGTCTACAAAATACATAAGGGACCCTCTGCCCGACTAAGGCAGTTGGCCAGAGGCCTGGGGGCTACTCCCCAGTGGGTGTATCACCGAAACACCTACAGGCGAAAAGCAAAAGCGAATGGGAAGTTTTACCTGCATCAGCGGGTGCAACCTGTCGTTTAGCAGGTTGGCACCTTCCTTCACCGTCTGCATCAACGCCGGGAGCATCTCGCCGAGTTGAGTGACGACGCCCATCGTATCAGTCCACTCGTCGTGCTCTCGGACATCGTCGATCTCCCGGATCATCAGGCTCAGTCGTCCAGGGTCCGCCTGCCGAATCCGCAACGGCCGGATCGCCAGCGCGGATTCTGTTCCGAAGGCGGGGCGGGAGGAACCTCCTCCATCGTAGGCGGCAGCTTGAGATTGCCTCGGCGATCGGCCAGCGCGTCTCCCGACGAGCTCGGGCCCGCTCCCCCGGACGCCCCCGCACTCGGACCCGCGTTCCCGGACGTAGTCGGGGCCGGTGCCTCGGCAGGGAGCGCCTTCGGCTGGGGAGCAGTAGCTTGCGAGGATGCACCATCCCCCCCAGGAGACGGCCGGGGGGACGCAGTCGCGGCCACCCTCAAAGGAGACGAGGCTCGAGCATCCGCCCCCGACGGGTTCCCGCCTTGGCCAGACCCTGGGGTGCTTGACGACGCCTTCGGGACATCTCCTGTCCGCCGCATCCTGCGCGCAGCATTCGGACACATCAAGCTCAGAAGACAGAAGACAAGCAAGATAATGTCTGCCAGAATGACTTACTTGGTGGATCGGGAGGCAGGAACACGTTTCTTGGGCCTCGGGGTCGGCTGCTTCGAAGAACCAGCCGCCAGGGCCGGCGACGCCGCGGAGCTGCTTTGCTCCCCAAAGGCGGCGTCGACCGTCCATTTTTCCTCCCGGCTAGGGGGGGACTTCCTCCTCGGCCATCTGGGGAGCCCCCGTCGGGGCAGCAGTCAGCACCACCGGGTCAGGACGGGCGGAGGAGCCGCCTTGTCCCCCCGGGGCAGCACTTGTAGGCGGCGCTCGACTCCTCCAAAAGCGGAGCGGGACACCGTCTTCATCTTCCTCTTCCTCCTCCGGGCCCGGCGCACTTGGCGGAGGGGCGCTAGGTGCCGCTGCGGCGGGTGCCTTCCCCTTCGAGGGCCCGGCTCCCAAGGAGGACGCGCCGACCGTCCCCTGCGACGGCACCCCGCCGCTAGGGATGTCGGCGTATTGCGGCTGGTTCCAGACCTCCTTCTTCGGGAGAGGGACGTCGGAACTGAAGCCGAAAAGAATCTACAAATTCAGAAAACATAAGAATTGTCTGAGTCAGCCTTGGCATCACGACCGACAAAAGAAATTGGAGAATCAGTCGCCTACCTGGCTTGGGGGTTCGATCTGCTGAAGGGCGGTGACCGTCCGGAGATGTCCAGATCCGTGCCCTGTGCCATGAGCTTCTCGACTCGGCGTTGGACGATATCATCCAGGAGCTCCTCGGAGGACTCTCGGGTCGTGTCTTGTCCGCCGGCGTACTCGAACATTGGGTGAACCCTCAGCTTCACGGGCTGCACCCGCCACCGGATGAAGGTCGACACAACGACGAATCAGTGACCCCGGCCTGAATCGCCTCAGCCAGCTGCGCCATGAGGACCGCGATTCCATCTTGCTCCCGGTCTAGCGGCGGGTCGGACCAGCTCGGCTTGACCACCGGCGGCTGACCCATGAACGCCGGGAGCGACGGCGCGTGATTGGCGCAGTAGAACCAATGCGTGTGCCACCCCTTGTTGGAGGTCTGCATCGGCAAGTTCAGATAGCTCTTCGTCGCTCCAGATCTCAGCTGGAATCCGGCGCTTCCCACCATGGCCGGGTTGTCCTTACTCGGCTGTGGCTTCACGACGAAGAGGTGCTTCCACAGTGCGAAATGCGGCTCGATTCCGAGGAAGCATTCGCACAATGTGATGAAGCACGAGACATGGAGCATATGTTAGGGCTGAGATTGTGGAGCTCTAATCTATAGTAGTACAGCATTCCTCGGAGGAAGGGATGGACGGGCACGGAGAAGCCCCGCTCGAAGAAGGAGCCGTGGACGACGAGTTCGCCCATGTTCGGAGTGGGGGTTGTCTCACCCTCGGCGGCGTGCCACTCGACCAACTCCTTCGGTGGCAGCACTCCCGACCTCACCATGGCCATCAGCCGCAATTCGGTCACTGTCGATTTAATCTAGGGGGCCATCGGTCGGTGGAGGAATCCTTCTCACTCAACAACTTCCACACCAAAGCGTCCTCCTCTGCTTCGGTCGGATCGGCTTCCCCAATCGGGGGCTTGCATTCACGGCCGATGGCGCGGAGCTAGGGTTTTTTTGCGCCCACGACGCGCCTCTTCAGCTTCCACAGCGTGGATTAAATGGCCCACATCGTGATTATTCAGCGTCCGCGACGTGGCAACGGCACGGTTTGTGCTATTTAACAGAGGGGATCCGACGGTTGGCTTTCCAGGGTCAAGTAGCCGTTTGGAATTTACCCCCAATAAAGGGCGACTGTAACGTGCCTCAAACGGGCTGCTAATCGGTTACCGTTTAACCCGGAACCGAACGTTACGGTTTTGAAGGGTTTCAACGATTGGCCTCCCGCAGGAACGCAATCATTTGAATACACCCGAGTGAAGGGCAGTTATGGTGTGCCTCCAACAGGCCACTAGTCGGATGCCGAGCAGCTCAGAGCCACCGGTTTCTCCACCCAAAGTTCTCATGAATTTTGCTCTGGGATTTTCGGGTCCGGAATTTCCAGATTCAGTGGAACGTCCGGGTATCAGGCTCTGTCACTCGGGAACCTATGTGCCATAACTTGAATTCTGGTTCTGACACGAATCTCAGAGGCATTCCCTCAGAGGGACGCTAGCTGGGCCCGAGGCACTCGGGAACCAGGTGCTACTCGAAAATTCAGTCGGGATTCTTGGTATGTGTGGCGCCCCCGGTTTTAAGGCCGGGAACTCCCTCGTGATTACTGTATCGGTCCCTGGATCAGTAGCCGATACGCACGAGTTAACCTGTATATCATTGTCATACATGCGTAAATAATTAAATAGACCGTTAAGGTCGATAATCTGATACCTGTAGCCCAACGGCTATAAACTTGCAGCGGAAATCCAGCGGAGTTGTGGCCCATCAGTATGCCATACCCGACAGGCAACTGACTGGGGTTACGCCCTAGCTTTCGCGTTCGTGAGCTTCTTCGGACTTGACGTCTCTTTCGTCTGGCCAAATCAACAAGCCAGGTGAGTGCATGGAATGTACTCGCAAGCTATTCCCACGGAAGGAATATACGGCAATATTTCGTGCAGGGAATAGTTCAAAGGATGGCTCTAACCTAAGTTGCAAGTTGTGCGGAAATGTAAGTTCTTGTGCGAAATAGAGAATAGTAGATTCAAAAGCATTTTCGAAATCACATTCGTCTCTGTCGAGACAGCATTCGGTGCTGGGTGATCCAGCAAAACAGTCGTCAACTAGAGGCCGGTAGCTCCGCCTACCGCCTCGAACAATCCTTACAACCTACCCGCGCTGCCTCCGCGTGGCCGGGCTAGGTTTCCTCTTCCGCAGTCCTCGCTACCAGACTGTAGCTTAAACTGCTCACTGTGGGCACATCATGCCCACGTCCTTAATCCCATTTCCCAGCTTTCACAAACAAAACTCAGTCTAACCAGTGTGTGGCCTTACCAGTTCATGTCCATGACCGAGGACGCGGCTATTCGAATAGATTTTAAACCCTCTGCAGAGGTTGTACGGCTTTACCCACAAGATGCAGTTCACCTTGGGCATACCGGGCCCTGGTATACTACCAGAGTTAGTACAACGAGACCTTTCCCCCGTGTTCATACCAGAGCCAGACTCGCTAGGAGGACTACCCGACCCTCTTCATCTCAAATGACAGAGATGGGACTCTCCCCCTTTGTGTCGGACCATGTTCCACGTACCTTATAGGACTCTACTGAGCTTTACCCTCACAATACGGTGAGACCCATGAAGAGCTTTTCCCCTACTCAGTTCCGTGGAGATCCTCTAGGGATTCTACGGATCCACTAGCACTTCAACCTAACTTCCCACGATTCCGGGCTCCGGTATTAGACGAGGTACCAGGTCCAGTCCTTCCCATAAAGGACATGTGGACGTACGGTGGGGGAACTGATTCAGCGGCACTTAGGTTTGGTCCTTAACCGATTCGAGCAGGACTCCATATCCAACCATCTCCTCAGGTAGCAACCGGCTACCTGGCAATCTCATTTCTCATGTAGCGTCCGGCTACCTTACCACCTCCCAACTCCCTTAGCATTCCTGCCCGAATCCCAATCCTCCATCACTTTCATTTGGGATTTTAGTAAACATTTCATTTTAAAAGATTTCCTCGGAATGTATAACAAACCGAGGGTTTTGATCCCAATCCCATCGTATCGGTAAAATTTAGTTTTTACTACAGCAGGGCGAAGCACGGCTAATGCCTATATTCCTATTTAGTTGGTCGGTCGAGTATCAACCGACTAAATATGGCTAGGGTTACAAGGATTGGATTTCAGAGCCTATCTCATATGCAATTACTCGGCATAACTACCCTAGCATAAAATAACGTCGATATCAACATAGCATGCAAGTTTGAAAACAAAATACTTAATGTCCACAAGTATGGGATTCAACATGGTCAAGGTGGGAATGCTTGCCTGGCAAATTTGGCCGAGTCTCGATCTCGAACTCAAAATGGCAACCGTTAGGAATTCCTTCGTGCGACGCTCGGTATCATCGGTATCTACACGTCGGAAGATCGGCGAATAAGAAACAAATCAAAGCGACTTCAAACAACACGGATGGTTTGCATAATCAAGATGGGGAGGTATGGCTAAAGCGAATATACAAGTTTTAGCTGAGTTAGGGTTTTGGGGTTTTGAAAATACCGGGCTGAGCCCGACGAGGTATGGGGTGAGTATATAGGAGCTTAACTCAGTGGTGAATCCTCTAGGTTTTAGGGCTCGGGTCTACGAGTGCAGAGGATGCCCTAGGGAATGAGTATATACATGTCCTCTACATGAAATGACGATGCATTTAAATGGGAAACATTCCTGCTAAGCTTTTTAAATTTAAAATCTTTCATCCGACGAGTTGTGGAGGATCATAGATATTCTAAAGCCACTGGATGAAGAAGAGAGATTTCTAATTTGGCTGGCTCTGGGAATACATGCATGCATACAGCGTATGTGTGGTTTAAATGAACTAAGCTATAACCCTATGACTAATTTCTATTAAATGCATTCAAAGAGGTTTTGAATTTTGGAAAAGTTTGGATAGAATGACGGAAATACCTCTAGGTTTCTAGAGGGGTTCACATGACGAAATGGTCGGGGCCGAGATGAACTAAATAAATCAATGGCTATGGTTTAACGCTACAGATGAATTAACTTAACCCTATTTCACTATTTATATTCGAAAAATTTTACAACTTGGGAATGCATAAATCTTGGGATTCCAGAACTAAAAATATGGGATGCTGGCAGTCGGTCACTAGGGCTTTAACTGGCCGGATTAGCGTTACGGATTAATATCGCATTAACTAAAATACCCTATTTCTAATCTTTACTAACACATGCAAAAATGTTAAATCCTAACAGGCATTCGAGTCCAGAACAGGGAATAAATCCAGGTTTCCAGAACTAACACTGGAGTGAGAAAACAAATTGGCCATTAGGTGTTAATCGGCTGGATCAGCACTAATGCTAAAAGGAGCTAGCAGTGAATTTAATGTGCTAGAAACAGGGGCAGCGCACTGGCGAGCTTGGCACTGGGGATGGGACGGCTCTGGGGAGCTGGCGCTGCGCAAGGTAAGGTGGACAAGGGAACAAGGCAGGGCCGAGGCGCGCGAAGCAAGGTGACGAGGTGGTCGACGGGTCCGACGGCGGTTGACGCAGCCATCTACTGTTGCTGCGCATGGGGCATGCCAGGGCGCGTTCAGAGCGTGCCCTCGAGCGGCATGCTCGTGTCCTGGAGCGTCTGGACGTATGCGGTCGTGCCCATGGTGTCAGGGGATGCTGTGGTGCTGTGTTCAAGCTAGCCAGGGAGTTGGGCACTAGAAGCTACGGTAGCTTGGGTGCTAGAGTTGAATGCACATGTTGGCAAGGGGTGGCATTGAGCTGGACAGGACTGCAGAGAGGGCCCCTTTTGAGTAGGTTACAACTTGGGTAGGCCACCGGGGTGCTGAGGGATTGTCGGGCAAAAACGGAGTACTTTGGATACGGTTTGATTCAGAAATTCTTAAGATAAAGGGGGAAAGCAGAAGGAATACGTGTTCGAGGGCACAGTGGTTCGGGCACACTCTGCTTCGAGGAATCAGGAGAGAGTCCAGCTGAGACACAGCTTGACCTGTAATGTCCAGGATTAGAGCCAAGGAGTAAGGGACGAGGGAGCTGCTGATAGGAGCTTTTGGTCAAAGGTAAAAGACAAGGAAGCTACTGGTGGCCTTTTGCTTGCTAGGACTACCGAGAAGAACTATGCAGCGTGACTTAGATGTTTTTTTCCCCTGCTGACTTCGTCCATTAATTCATGCGCGAGATTTACTAGGGCAAAGGTGTTTGATGAGGCTCCTCTCAAATTCCTGAACTGTAGATACTCATGCTATTGCTTATTTGAATTCCACGCTCCGAGGAGAATGCTAAGGATATTGCTAAGGGGTCCCATGAGTCTATTCGGAGTTCCTGGTAAAGCCGGGGGTGGTAGGTTTTTGCGGTTATGGTTCGGAAGAAATTGCCAAGGGAGGGAAGATTTCAGGATTTTCTAATTGGTGCCTGGGTGTCGCTAGGGTTTGCCTCTGGTCGAAGGAAAGATATGTGCTAGGGTTTTAGATTGCACCTTTGCTCAAGGGAACCAAAATAGCTCAGGGTGTAGGTGCACACCCGCACTTGAGAGTTTTCGCGTGTCTGGCCGCTTTGTCACAACAATGAAAAGGGTGTACAGGGTATATGGGTTTATGTCAGGCACTAATCCCGAATAGGGTGCACACGTTTCCTAATTTTAACGCAAAAAGTTTTTATAAGCCCTAATTTTCGGGTTTTATAAAATCGGGATGTGACAGTATGTCCCACGCTGGGCTATCAGCCGGTCCCTGTCCTTCAGGATGGATCGGATACCACCAGAATTTACCTGCTATTAACTCATCTACCATGATATTCCTGCCTTACGGCTGAATATTACTCGGCTAATTACCTTTATTCTACAGGAGTTCTATGAGCCCTTCACGATCTTCCTATAGGCAATAAAAAGGCGCGCCTGGGTGAATGTCACTCGGGAGAAGGAAGAAGGAGTACAAGACAAGGATAGACATGCATCTGGCAATCCCGAATTCTGTTGTAACTAATTAGGAAACTAATCTATAAGCCGATTAGGACTCTTGTAACCCTACCCCGGTCGTCTATATAAGGCCCGGTAGGGATCTCCTGATCGGCAGGTCCTCAAGGTCTTTCATAAGCTCTCTAACTCTCATATTCTCATACGGGATTCAAGCAATACCAGCCACCAAACACAGGACGTAGGGTATTACCTCTTCTCGAGGACCTGAACCTGTCTAAATATCGTCTCCCATGTGCACCCATCTAGATCTTCTGTGCTTGCGCAGCCCCATATTTATTATTGCCAGATCAGTACACCGACACTCGGCATCCAAATCGTTTCTAGAGAACTTCAAATATTTTATATCTAAGTTCTAACCAAATTTAAGGCTTGCTAAATTCCATCTAAAATTGACTGTTAGGGTTCTTGCAACCTTTTGTAGAGTATCCTCCTTGCCTGTCTAATCTATTATTGTGGTAAGAATGTCAGGTTCGAAATGTTCCTGAGTCCATGGTCAAACCTCAAGACATATTGCGTCATGTCTTTTCCTCGTCCTCATCTATCTGCTATGTATCTATCTCTCTCTACTATACATTTAATCTTTGCAAGGACCATAATTTGTGTACCAACCGACCTACTCCTAATTCTCTCCCATGCAGGCCCTGTGATTTTCCTCTAACTTTTCCTTTTTCACCGGTCAGCTCCATCTCTTTCTTTCAGCTCCTCCATTACTCCTACTGCCGAGACAGTGTTATTGCTGCTATTTCTGCCACGTCAAGCGTGACAATTGAATTTCAACAGAAAACGGCACCTAACTACTTGAGCAGCCCATGTGCTCATCTTCCATGCCTATGCTTCCACCACTGTTCCTCTTGCCAGCATATGCATCAGTAGTGGGATTCTCTCCATTACTTGCGTCGCCACGGTAGCCCTAGCCCAGTGCCACCTGCCCCTTTTCTCGCTCTTTTTCCTTCTCCCCTGCCCACTCTCTTCTCCACAGAACTCCCTAGTGCTCTTCCTCCCTCCTCAACACGCAGTTCCCTCTAAAGCTCCAACCCTGGCAACCATGTGCCAAGTTTCCCTGCTCTTCCACCTACAAAACCTCTACCCGAGCTGCCAATTTTTTTCCCCATTCTACCTTGCTCTGAGCTCTTCTTCTCGGACACACGAGCTGATTCTTCCTTGCACAAACCTGAGCAGAGCTCCTCTTCTCCTTTCTCTACCGACAGCCAGCCATCCCTCCTTCCTCTGCCGTCTCCCTACCACCTGCACCAACCAACACTGCCGGCGCTCCTTTCCAGGCTGCTCGTAACCGAGGTGCTGCAGTCCTCCCCTACCACCATCCCCGGATGAGCGGCAGCTCCATCCGCCGCCTCGCTCGGCACGCCACCACCGGCACTAGCGAAACCGCCACGCGGCCGGTCGGCTATGAGGTGCACCGGTGAGGTGAGCTCTACCAAGCTGGTGGCTCCTCGGAAGTCTACACCCCCACTGCCGCTGGCCAGCCATTCCCGATTGGCAAGCTCACCGTTAGTCAAGGGCCACGCCGGTCGCATTTCCTCCCGACCTGCTAGATCTGGGCCGCCCCCTCCAATATCGCCGTCGCACCGTCGGCAAGCCACCACCTGCCGATTCTCACCGCTCTCCCCGGGACCTCCCTTCCCCCCTTTCTTCTTCACGCCGCTGGTGTAGCCGCCCCGCTGGTGAGCCTTGCTACCACTCGTCGGAGCCCGGCAGCCCACTCCCTTCCAACGCGCCCTGGGCCCCCAATCTTTCCCCGGCACCGGTAAGGTCCTCGCCACCTGCCAGTGAGCAGCCGTCTGCCCCATGCCGGCGACGAAGTACTCCACCAGCCAGCCCCGTCAGACTCGGCGCGGTACTTGCCACTGCCACAGCCTACTTCCACTGACGCCCGTCTTAACTCACCTACTGGAGAAACGGCCCGGCGTCCTACACCTAGCTTCGGTCACTCTAGGTCCCCGCCGTGGTCTCTCCCTACCTCCGCACATCCCCAACCGGCCGAGCACGCACGCATCTCTGGTGTCCCCCGAGCCCAGACATTCTTCGCCTCCCTAATTCCTTTTGCTAGAAGCGTTCGGACAGGGCACTACCTTGAGAAGGACAAAGTGGAGCTATCCGATGCACGGTGCTATTAGTGCAACCACCGATTAGTACAGAGGTTAATCACGTGAAGTCTATCTAATCAGTGCAGTTAAGATTAGACAATTGAGTGCTTTTGGACAGCATACCTATTATGGAGCGTTGAGTTATTTGGAGCTAAGTGTGTTTACGACAGGTAAATACCTTGGTCTCTGGCATTTGATGCTAAAGATTAAGTACCGGATGTTAAATGATGAATAAGCATAAATAATGCCCATAGTCAGTAACTAATAACTACTGCTGTTAATTCGCGGTTGGTTTAGTCGCACACAGACGTTAACGTTCTAGTACTTAAAAGTTTTGACAACTACAATAATTCTCTAACCATAACCGAACCTGATAACTAGCTGGTTCACTATGTCATTCCAGACATAGTTAATGAACAGACGAGTTTAGGTTGATACTAATGCCCCTAACTTACCCCCAACCACTTAGAAGTATATGTATATACCTATATATCTTCGTTGGTATGGTTCCAAATAAAATAGATCTTTTATCTATCATTTAAAATCAAGAGCCACATCCTGTTCCAATACAACCTCAGTCCAAATGTTATTTCCAAACCAAGTAGTACGAAACCCTACACCAATCCAATACTTTCCAGTGCGATATACCACCAAAACACCATGCAAATACCCTGCTAAGAGCAATGTAAAGGGATGATATACCTTCCTAGACAAACTAAACATGGGGGCCAGGATGGTATGAGGGGCTAACAAGTTAACAGATAGATAAAATAGGGTTTCCCAATTCATGCGAAGAATCCTCACTTCATGCAAGGTGAATACTTTCCCGCCTCTTTGAAAACCTAATACACATTGAGTCCAAAACACGTATTCTAAGAAATTCATAAGCGTATGTTTGGTTCTTATTTGGTTCCTTCTCGTATCATGTATTCATTCGATGTCTTCCGACGTGTAGATACCGACGCTGTGACGATTCCATGCGGAGAATTCTAAACGATTACCATATCAAGTTCAAGCCCGAGAATCAGTCGAGACTGCCAGGCAAGCTCTTCTTCTTTGATCATGTTGAATCCCATGTTTGCAAAATATTTATTTTGTTTGCAAAACCTGCATGCTATGTGTTAGAAATGATATTTTATGTCGCAATAGTTATAACCGATATTATAAAAACCCTAGTCCGATTCCGTTTCCTTGTCACCCTAGGGACTATCTATATTCCGAAGAAAATATCAGAAAACCTAGATGTAGTATATACATATATACCTAGCTTAGCCCCGCCGTAGGGAAAACTAGGTTTTCACAAAAAGAAAAGATTCCCGGTGATCTCGAAAGAGAATGACTTGGGGATGGACCGCTGTGACCACCGAGGATGGGGTCACGGTATAATCCACGGGTTGAGATGTTTTCGAAATAAAAACAAAATGGAGATGATTTGGATTCGGGTTAGAGATGAAGGGTGAAAGCAGGAAGGAATTCTATATGCGAGCTAAGTCCCAGCGTGGCACTCGCAGTCCGTGCGACGGACGAGGTGTGAAGTCTTTCTCGGATCATTTAAGGACCGAACCTATCGTGCCGCTAAACCAGGTTCACCCCCGTACGTCCACATGTGCTTTGTGGGAAGGACTTGACCTATTACCCGGTATGGTGCTAGTATACGAATCAGTAGGCAGTTTGTAGAGTACAAAGAGGTGTCGTCCTCTGTAGAGGGAGCTTCCCGAGCCAAGGGGTTGTTCCCGCCACAAAGCTGGACCACCCCTCTTTTAATAGTGAGTAGGCTGAAATAACTACAGTTGGTTAAGTCCATCTGGCGGGTTCGTCGCTAGGGTTATCCCGGTGAAACGTCTCGTTATAACATGCCTGTCAGTATACGTTGCAAAGTGTACCGAGGGTGACTTACATCTTGTGGGTAAAGCCGTACAACCTCTGTGGAGTGTTAAAATCTATTCGAATAGCCGCGTCCTCGGTCATGGACACAATCTGGTAAGGCCACACAACTGGTTAGACGAGGTTTTCAAAAACCAACATGGGATATGGGTTTAAGGACGCATCTGGCTTGATGAGCATGTAGAGTAAGTTGTGAGTGCCCCGTGTAATTGAGATTACACGGGAGGTGTGGTTATGAGTGGAACGCCATTCACCCAAGACATAAGAACGGCTATCTGAGGTGAAAGGTGGTATTATCGGACGTCGTACGTTCTACCCGAGGGTAGGAACGGCTATCTATTGAAAGTAAATGGCCGCTCCCGTGGCGGACGGCCGAATTTGCAGGAATGCTGTTATGATTAATTGATATGACTCGGCAGGGCTGAGATTGTTTTTTGCAAAAAAGCTTTTATCATCTACTTAATTATTTCGGATGAAAACTTACTCTTCCGCACAATTATGAAACATAGGTTAGAGCCTCCTTATTGATTCCCCTGTGCATGCATATATCTGTGATATTCACCCTGAAAGGGAGCTTGCGAGTACATTCAATGTACTCACTTGGTTTGTTGATTTGGCCAGACGAAGAAGACGACAATTCGAAGACAAGAAGAGTGTATGTGAAAACTAGGGCGTAACCCCAGTCAGTTGCCTGTCGGGTATGGCATACTGATGGGCCACATCACCACTTGAATTTCCACTGTAAGATTTTAGCCGTTGGGTTTTAGGTATAATACCTTCAGCTTAGATGGTCTATATATAATTAATACTCTGATATGTGCGTATATGACAATGATATACAAGTTGACTTGTATGTACTGGCTACTGATCCAGGGACCGGTACAGTAAGCACAAGGGTTTATCTGGCCTTAAAACTGGGTACGCCATAATCACCGAGCTCAACTACACCAAACCGTTGTTGCCATGGCCAAACGGGCACTCTTCACAAGGGGTGCTGGCAGGGTTATTACAATTAGAGCTTTTACCCATTTTCACACCAGTGTTGGACCCGCTAGATAAGATCTACCCAGTCTCCGCTTACTCGGTGACTCCCAATCCACAACCCAAAGTGGACTTACCTTTGTGTTGAACGACCCTCTACGTAGTCACGCGGAGGTCCTCTAGGGATGCCAATCTACCTAAGACTCTCTTCCTATTGCCCACGGGTCCAGACACTAGCAATCGACAGGGTAATTAGCCAAGTCCTTCCCACAAAGGACATGTGGACGTACGGGGTGAACTTGATCAAGCGACATTTAGGCTCGGTCCTTAATTGATTCGAGCAAGACTGCACATCATCACCTCATAGCCATGTCTCTACATGCTACAGTCATTCCTCCGATCTCCACTTACTGTTCTCAACAAAATCAAAATCATCCTCCATTTTATTTGGGTTTTGGCAAACATCACTTTTAATCAATCGCCTCGGAAGGTACTCGCCTTCCCGAGGGTTTTAATCCCATAACCAAAGGGTGGCTCATGTGGATCAGATGAAAACATGTTTTTTTCTCTATAGTAGGGTTAAGCATGGCTATAGCCTATATCCCTAATATTTTGCTAGTCATACGATGACCGGCTAGTATTACTAGGGTTACAAGGATTGATTTTCCAGACCTAACTCAGATGCAACTACAGGGTGTAGCTAGGTCTAGCATAAAATATTGTTGATACTCACATAGCATGCAGAGTTGTCAACAAAGTAATTAAGTTTTCACACATATGGGATCCAACATGATCAAGGTGGGAATGCTTGCCTGGCAATATTGGCCGGGTCCCGGGTTCGAGCTTGGTATGACAATTGTCCGGGGTATTCGGCACAAGACTTCACAACGTCGGTATCTACACGTCGGAGGAACGTTGAATAAATCAACAACGCGAGGGGAAACCCGATAAGATCCGAATAAAGCAACAGAGCAATACAACTTACTCATGATGTACTCAGGAAGCTGTTATTTTTAGAAAGTTTTATAAGGCCTACCGAATAGGGTTTGGATAGGCATCACATGAAATAAAGGTCCTTATCCGGTTATTGTACAATTTGTAACTGGTATGCTAAGGCCTCTTGTTTTGAAAATAGAGGACTTCCAGAACTTATAAGGTTTTGGAAACTTAAGTCTCAGAGTCTTGAAAGAACACCTCCGTATATGGTTACTAAAAATATTTTAGGATGGTAAGGGCTTGACAACAATTTATTATATCCATATCAAAATACTATAGGTTTTCAAGGTCTATTGGTAATTTAGGTATTAAATGTTTAGGTCACTTTGGTATTCCTTTATTAGGTGCTATGGAAAAGATCGCATGTATGTATATATATATATACACCCCAGCAAGGTAAATGTTTTGAAGCACGTCATGATTTTTGTTAGCTTTACCTAAAGGAATCAGAGTTTTAAAGTGTCACTGAGCCCATCATGCTAGATTTATTTTTAGAAGATTTTTGGGTAAAAGAATTGATTTGTCCGGGGCTAATCTTTAGTAAGATGTATCAACATAGCATACATATTTGAAATATTTTCAAAATTGAAATTCCAAACCTTCCAAAAACCTTAATGGATAGTTCTGGAAATTATGAGATCATCAGAGAAAGAATTGATTCGATCGGAGTTACAACAGAGAAGACATAGACTTTTGAGGTTTCTGCCAGGAGAGGAAACTGGGTGAGAGGAAAAATTTAGCTCGAGTAGGAGCGAAGGAGAGGATAAGGAATAGGAGGGAGCTCGGGGCGACTTGCTTCAACTTGGAGCTTGGGAGAAGAAAGCATGTAGAGCTCGGTCTTGGGAAAATATGTACAGAGGGGAGCTAATTTTATGGGGAAGAAAGGGAGGCTAGTAGATGGAGAACATATAGAGAAGATGGGCTCAGGCTGGTTGAGAATTGAGAGGGAGAGGAGTTGCTTGGCTTAAGAAGAAGAGAAGGTGGCAGGGGAGTTAATTAGCTCGCACATGTTGTGAAATTGCAGTAAAGTTGGGCACCACTCACTATTAGAGGGAAAAAGGTGTCCTGGTGTTGTGTATGTTGGTGTACCTTGAGTTAGACTTGGCAGGGAAGTGTGCCTAGGGTGCTGAGGAACATCAGGAAGGAGTTTGGCTGTTTTCCATTGAATAGATTGGATTGAATCTTGGATTGCATGTTTTGGGCAGGAAGTAGTTATAGCCTTTACTCCAATTTTGTGCACAGAAGGTATGAGGGTTTTTAGGTATTGGAGCTCTAAATAGAGTGTAGATTTTCCAAGAATTTTCTCAGATTTTTAGGGAAAATATTTTAGCTACTTGTAGCTCAAAGCTAAATCTGGTCTGTTTTTGAAAATAGGAGATATCTAAGAATTTTTGTACCATAGAGACTTATATTTTTGGGTATCTGAGGTTCTGGCATATATGGGAGGCCGTATAATTTTTATAGGAATTTTTGGAGAGTTATTTTGGGTAGGTGTAGTTCAAAGGCTTATTTATCCCCGATTAGAAAAATAATGACAACTAAGAATTTTTATATTGTACCAAGCCATTTTATTTTATATCTGGGCTTTTTATATTAGTGGGTATCTCTGAGAATTTTTGTGAATTTTTCTAAGATGTATTTCTCGCACTTCCTGCACAAGGGTCTAATCTGGCTTCTATGGAAAAGAATTAATAACTGGCATTTCTTGTCCAGTACCACTGTGAAAAATGTTCATGGCTGGTTCAAAAATCTTGCCAATAATCTTTAGGAGTTGTTTGAGAATTTATGGTGGTAGAAATCCACATGTGATATGGATTTTACGTTTATTAATCTGGCAGAACAGCTACATAGCAAATAGTAGTTTTTAGGGTTTGTGTCGTCAAACGTCCATAAGAATGAAGAGAGAAGATACTTGGCTACTGCTATGGCAGGAGAGCACTGCAGGCTGTTGTGTTTAAAGAAGTTAGATGATCAAAGAAAGAAGACAAGAGAAATGATCCACAGAGAAAAGACAGAGACAATAGTGCATGAACTGTGATCCCCTTGACTGAATTTTCATGGTCAAACTTTGAGTAGAAGATAAGTTATTTCTTTACAAAAATGGGTTGTATATAAGGATAGGAGGTCCTCCAAAAATTATGAAAATTTTGGGTGTTTAAATTAGTGAAATTTGGGCCAAATTCAAAATGGGCTTAAATGAAAATTTAAAATTATTTGCAATTTTTGAAATGATCAAAAATTCCTGGGCATGGTTTTGATATATATGGGATAAAATATACCCTCCATGATTTTTGGTGATTTTTTCTGAAGCCTCAAACTTAGGGTTTTGCTAATTTTTCAAAAACAACTGTATTTGAATTATTTTAATATTCTTGAGCTGGAGGTCATCATATTTTTGCATATTTGGTCTAATATAGTTATAATTAATCTTGGAAAATTTATTGGGATTTTTATGAATATTATTTCTAAAGGTTGTAGTTGAACGGTCCATTATGTTCGAATTTCAAAATCGAAATGGTTTGAATATTTTTATACTGCAGCTCACCATATTTTTGTAGAAATGGGTTTACCATACACTCAAGATTTGTTTAGGGATTTTTTTTGGAATACTTTTAGAGTGGAGGAAGATTATGGGTGTGCGTAATTAGAGTTTGTTTTTTTAATGAATAAGGTATCGGAGAAATAGGGCAAAGATCCAATGGTGCCGATAGGCTGTTGAGAAGGGAAAGGGAACAAGTTTTAGTTTTGCATTATTCTTATGATTTAACGCGCAACTCGCCGATAAAATTTTTAGTTAGCTCCACATAGGTTAATATTATTAGCATAAAAAGTTTTTTGTAAACCCTAATTTTTGGGTTATTAGAAATCAGGGCGTTACACATGGTGACTCGATTTGGAGAGGTGCAGGCATGCAACACTTATAAGACGGACGCACGAGGGTGACGGCCCATGTTGATGTGGAGGAGCATGCACCTGTCTCCTCGCCCCAATGGAGAGGATCATAGGCTCATAGCGACGGGCAAGGAAGGGAGAGAGAATGAACCAAAGGAGCACTCAAGATGGCTTGCTTCGGGTCGCTCGGGTGAATAAGTAAAACCAAGAAGAAAGAAAGAAAAGGAAGGAATAAAGAGGTGGGCCTCCACTAGATCAAAAAGCAAATCGCTCCATCTCACGCGGTTCAAATCAATCACGGGAGTGATCATTCGTAAAACATCGTTTTCACATAATTCATACCAGGTATGACATACAACATGTCATGTTGAGTCATGCCATTGTTGCATGTGGTTCACACTAGTGACACCTGATGATGGCTCTGATTTGATAGAACCTGTAGAGTCTTGGCTTTCCACAATTTTCTTCCTGAACAAAACCCTATTAGCTTCGGTGATTGAGGTGATTGCGAGTGCAGTGTCACATACCAATTTTGACATCATAGGATGACATTATATTATTTTTGGGACCAAAGCATTGAGGCGAACTATAGTCTATGAGACTATGGCAGTGATAGGGCCATAGCCCATAAGGGTTTTAATCGCATGTGACAAGGAGGCTACAATAGGAGGGACACATCTGTGGTATGCAATGAGTAGTCTTGTGAATAGATGTGTACTCCCTCCGTGTCACAACATAAGTTGTTTTAGAATCTATTAAAGTTAAATATTTAAAGATTTGATCATCAATATAGAAGAACTTACGAACATGTACGACACTAAGTTACTGCATTCGCCGTAAATATACTTCATAATGTATGCTTAGGTTTATTTAAGGCAACATATTTTCATAGAAATCGATGGTCAAAGTGTCACCTTAAAGACGATGTCAATATCCAAAAATGACTTATATCATGATGTGGATATAGTATTTCTAGACTGTATATGTACTCCATGCGTTGGCACAACTGCACATGTCAACATGTCATGCACATCATCGACGATCGATCATGACCTAGCTGACATGCAAATGACATGCAGTAAGTGTCCATGCACGTGGTTTCTGTGTTCATTGACCTATTTGAAATAGTTGGACTAGTTCGTGACCCTAAATTCACCGGCTTAGTGTATGTCACGTGAAATTTTGAACTAAAAATTCAAAAAAGAGGCATCTAGTCATTTTTCTAAACCTTTAGATCAAAATCTAAGTATCTTCATCTCCACCTCACTTCATATAACCTATACACTAAGTTGTCGTAATTTTTTACTAAAAATGCACATTCCAAGACTACCATTTTAGTCATGTGATTTTCTAGATTTACCAAGATTTTAAGCAACCCAGAGTTAGATAAAGCATTCAAAAGATGATCCATGCCGCATGTGCCCTTCCTCACCATTTCACTGAAGTTTCAAAAACAATGAATTGAGGAAATTTTAGATTGGAAAATCCAAAACTGACGTGCCCCTGCTTTAATCAGTGTATGGGAACTAGGAGACTGCGCTTCTTCCTCACCATCGTTGCATCCCCCACCAATGACAGGACAGAGTGGTTCTTGCTTTTCACGCTGATTGGCTTCACCGCCACCACCAGCCAGCACTTTGTGGTCGAAACCACCAACTTGTTCTTGTACCATAGCCTGCACGCATTGCACAACATCGTGGGGACCTCTGGGCCGGCGCGCCACAGTAGGGTCTTCCATAGTGTTGCAATGGCAACACCACCTGTCCTTGCCACTGCATCTATGCTCCACGGTGACCACCATGCCGTGCAGTGCCAGTTGGACGATGATCCCCATGTGCTACTTCCTCTATCCCGTAGGGGTGCTATGTTGCTGCTACTGCAAACGGCGTTTCATGCCGCCACACTTGGACTTGGACGGGAGCCAATGGGCGTTGGCGGTGTCTCCCTCAGATTCGACAACAACCAATGGTTGTCCTCCTCCTCCTTGTCCTTGTCCATGCCGTCTGAGGGTGATACCAACGAGAGGTTCATCATGGCTTCAGGTCGCGTCGCTATTTCTGTGGCCTCAGAAGCAAGGACAACCATGTCTACGAGGTCCAGCGAGATTTCCAAATAATCCTCCCCGGTGCACATCCACATCTCCATGTCCATGTCCATGTCCACGTTGTGGAACTCGTTGAACCACGAGCCACTAAAGCAGCTGTTGGTGTCGATGTCGAAGCCATCCTCCGTGTCAAGGCACTCCATGATGCTATCGAGCGGGTCGTTGGGGACAGCAAACATGGAGCAGGCAAAAACCGGTTGCCCGACACTACTGGCATCATTCTTGTTAGTGGCGCGCCGCGCTTGGCAGTGACCGATTTGGTGCATTGCATTGTAAGGCTTCATGGCATTCGGAGAACAAGATATGGATCTATGGCCTCGATTAGGAGTTGCATGCCTTCGTTCGAGCACCTATTATGGCACTACCGCTAGCTTGTGTGTTTATGTCTGAATCGGCAACCATAACGTGAGTCACGTCGTGTTTTTTTTAAATAGTCACGTCGTCTTCGAGTTTGCAACGGCTATGGCCTTCGCGTTATGGTATTACCATATTGGGCTAGCCTAGCCTGACCACAGTGTCTAACCACTGATATCATAGTCTGGTATCAATAAAGAATTAATTCAGAAATGTGTTTAATTTCTTCCAACAGCTCGTGTACCACATACAGACTAGCATAATATCGTCGTGAATGAATTGCCCACCAACTGACTATATTCTATTGAGCTATGTGTGAAGGGAGATTTGATCTCTTTCACGACATGAGAGGCACATGCGGGGAGATGCAGGGGACAGCCTCGTCATGACCTCGTTCGTCTGTTTCTACTCCTCCCCGGGAGGAGCGCTGAAGGGGGCAAGGGGAGCTGCTTCTAGGTCCTGTCAAGGCTTGAGGACTTCGAGGAGGAGGCTGACTGAGGGGGTAGAGGCACTGGCACCGAAGCCTTCTGCTAATCTGATGAAAATGACTCTAGGAGGCTTCATCATGAGGGCCAAGGAACTTGGCAGCAAGTTCTCATCTCGATGGCATCCGGAGGCACAATGCTCGCCCTTCGTGCCAAGGCAGGGGTCGCGGTTCGCACCAGGCAACGGCAACATGGCAGAGCAGAGCGGGTCGATGTCACCCAGATCTGCCCCAGGAAGGAGATTTAATGGGTGGTTTACGATGCATCAAGACTCACCAACGCTAGGGCAGGCGGGGTTCTAGGGTGAGTCGTCACTGAGAACCATGAGTGGTGTGGGCAGAACCAAGGGCCGCATGTTCTCGCCTTCCCAGCCATCTTTGTTGGTGCCAACGATAATGGGGAACGAGAGGGAGCTAGGGTTTCCCCTGGGTCATCTAGGCTAGTTACAGCAGCCCTTCAAGTGGGACCGTTGGATGGGCTGAACAAGACAGAGTGTGTGATGGACTCAGGGCCCACAGAACTGAGGTAGTTCGAGCCTTCATCCTTTCTTTGTGCCAACAGGACAACACCGGTTCTAGGATGAATCTGTTTGTTGGATAGGTGCGAAACCAAGTGGACTCAGAGGTTTTCGACCACTCCTGGTCTAGTAAGCTGGACGATAAATGGCTTGGACTCCTATAAGGTTCCACTCTACCTCAATTAGGGTCTAGCTACTCACAGGGAAGTGCGGCGGCTGGGAAATCGCGCTAGGCTTCTTCGCAACATTCCAGATCCACCCCCTCTACTCCGCCCTTTCACTAACGTGACCGCGATGGATCGAGAGAGGGCTGATCGGAGAAAGGGTGGGAAATGAAAGTATGAGGAAGTGGTGGTGGAAGGCGAGTGATGGCGAACGGGTGATTTATGCCAATGCCTTCATCGCAACCAGGAGGAGTGCCTCCATAAGGAGCACGAATGCTTGGGCTCCCGGCCTCCATGGTGGCACAAACAGGAGTGACAGCAAAAGGTGGAGGTGGTGGCCCGTCCGTCGTAGGAGTGCTCGGAGTCGGAGCCGTAGGCCTACATGTCTGGGATCTAGGAGGGTTTCACAACAACAACTCCAAGAAGCTGGCTAGACCAAAGAACCATGGGCAAGCGAATGGGTCGAAGGGCCTTCCCAACCCACGAGGGGTGGACGAGACACAGGGGCTGGAGGGGAAATCTAGGGGGTTACTTGCTTCAACTATGGCAGACCGGGCCACTTCCAATCCTCCCGCAAATTTCCCCAATGTGCTTCATGTGCAAGAAGGAAGGCACGTCTCGGCCAACCAAGGGGAAGAAGGTGGAGATCTAAATGATATGATATGTAATCAAAGAGGAGGGTTTTTATTGCTTGGAGATGGACAAGGAGGACACACTTGGTGTGTTCAACTCAGTGGTCATCTCGGTGCGCTCTGCGCAGATCTCCCCTCGGCTCGTGGAAGATGAGCTCGAGAATTGGGCGGATGAAACCTGGAACTAGCATGTGCGCTAGCTTTCCTCCTTTTGAGTTCCTGGCGGTGTACCCCAGCAAGGGGATCTTGCGCATGAGCATTTGTAGCCGACTCACCTTGTCTCTAAACAAGACCAACGTAACCATCCTTGAGGCAGAGGTTGACCAGCAGGCATGTGCCATGCTGTCATAAGTCTATGCGAGGCTCTCAGGCCTCCCTATAAAACGATACAACCTTGGTTTACTGATGCCATGCCAGTGGACAACTATCTGATTAACTGCATCAAATTAGAACACTTCAATGTTAATCTAAAACTGTCAATATTGATTTAGTGAAATTGGTGACTGTTTCCTCATGGGTGAAATGAGGAAAGGTCGAGCTATAGTTCAAGTTAAAGAACACTCTCTTATCCTCTTATAAAACTGATCTAGTAGATGGTTTATATCTAATTAAAGTAATGAAAGGTAAAACTTGACTTTATGAAAAAGAGTCTACAAATAGCCCTTCTTGACACCTGAAGCATCTATTACTAGTTTGATATAAGTCTTGCAGAGTACTTTTGTACTCATATTGCATATTTGATATTTTTGCAAACGAGATCACCGCTTCTGAGGGTGGTTTCTACATAGAGATCGACAACGATAACGAGTAGTATTTAGGGATCCGAGGTAGTGACCTAGACCAGGGTTATGGTAGCAATTTGCTTTGTTCTGCTGCAAGCTTTTGGCTCAACTACCTTGTGACTTCCTTAGCCACCTACCTCATGTGTTATGCATGTATGACAATAAATCACATGGAATATCTAGGGTTTCAGAATTCGTAATATGGAATTGTCAAGTGTGATCGTCATTGTGAAGCGACTCTTTCACTCAAAGCTTGGGAGCTATATCACCCTACTCCAATCATGCTTTAAGTTGCCGGGACAAGTTTAGGGTTGATGTTCTGGCTCAGTTAGAAAGAGTGATGAGACTATATCACTTTACTCAACCTGGTGCATTCAATTGTTAGCTTTAAGGTTGAGATTGATGTCTCGGGATATTCGAGGCGATATCACCCTACTCCCATCGAGATATTTATATCTCTATGATTAAGGTCGAGGTTGACGTCTCGATTTGTGTGATGATTCCATTTGAGATTTTATATTGTAAATTTCAGGTCCCGACACAATTCATGATCTAGTCCATTGTGTAGTTGTGGATAAGTGTAGCTTGATGTTCTAGGTGAATGTTCAACCATAACACTGGTACATTAACAATACATTAGAACAGAGGCATGGGTCTCCTTTTTTCTTTCTTTAGAGTTTTCTATATGCACAATTTCTCGATGTTTCAATGATAATTTCTTGACTTTCCATATATAGAAAGAGATAGACTATAAATGACATCTCTTATGTCAATAAGACCAAATGGATGGATATTAAATGATAGGAAGTGCTAGGAAGTGAAATAGAATGAAATAGAGCCACTTTGGGCTTCCCTATGAAATGAGGGAAGGTATAGTAATGCTATGAATAACTCAGTATCGAATACTGGTAATAATATCAGCAAAAGAACGCTCTCCCGTGCTTCCAAACATGCTGAGCTCCCCAAATTTTTGTACATTCAAAAAAGGAATTGATTCCGTAGGCAGTTTCATGTGCCTCTAAGATCTGGTGAAGAACTGTTAGATATATTGGCCTTTGGCTCATATAATAATTCTTAAATAAATTTTAAAGGCCCATTAAATTGCAAGGCATGTGCAAGGTGTCTTGTTCCATGCTGCTAATGCAGGTGGAAGGACACCAATATATACAGTGTTGTGTATGACATCTCCTTGTACCATGAGAAGAATGGATTACACACGTACGCTCACTCACTCGCTCGCTTGCCTCGCCACACCCGCCCGCATGACGTGAAGTGGGCCAGGCTAGGGTAGGCTAGGTCGGGCTAGACGCGTGTACCCGGATTTTGGAGTTTTTATTTTGCAAGTAAGGATAAATGATAAGTCACGTGTTACCGTGAGAGTTAATATGAGACAAAAAGCATTTCTTGCTTAATTAGAAACACGTAACTGTTGAGTTATTGTGATTGTTGCTATATGTAACTCCTTCAGTGACCCTTGCCTACATACTTGCATGCTATATAAGGAGATTTGCATGCCTGACAGAGAAATACAACACTCTTCATTAAAATCTTGTTCCTTTGTTCTGCGCTGCTTCCAAGCTACTCCATCCTGACGCGTCATTGTGCACTGGTAGATGGGAGAGCAGGCATCTAAAACCATTTATCCCTCGTGAGCTTGCATCGAGGGGGACAAATAAGGTTTTTGAGGAGCGCTCGACACGACTACTCGTTCTTTCAGGACTTCTATTACAACATCCAAGGCCTCATATATATCAGTCAGAACCTTTGTTATGACACCCAGGACCTCCTCTAAGACAACTAGGATCTCCTCTATGATATCCGGGACCTCTTCTGTGTCTTCTTCCGTGACGTCCACGACGTCCGCTACATCATCACCACCACGATGTCATCTTCTTTTAATAACGAGTACGTCTACATAGTCATGGTGGTCCTTTTCATGCTTATAGATGTAATGCTAGCACATACTTGTGAAATGGATATGCGATATTTCTATTTGATAATCATTCGCATGTCTAATTTGTATGTGCAATGTTCATTGATTAATAGTATCATTATTTTATCATGTTATAACTTTAGATTATATTAAATTTAAAAATATTAATTATTTCAACGTTAATCTCTCGGTTATTTTTGGAGTGTCCTCCATGCATTTGAGATGGGGCAGTAAGAAAAGAAAACCATCACCAGCAAGAATTTCATTTTTCAAATGAGAAATACGAAAAGATATTAACATATTTGATATTTATTTACTCATCTAAGGTGTTGTGAGACTCTTAGCTGACCAATATTTCCTCTTCTTTGACTTTCTCGTCGATTTCAAGTAGTTGATTTTCAGGAATAACATTTGTTTCTTTAGCTTGTTTCATGTTTTTCCCCTAGACCAGGTGGTTATATACTTGTTCAGGTGGTTATATGCTTGTTCTTCACTGACAGGTTCTTACCTAGATTCCTTTACCCGTAGTGGGTTTGCTCTCACGGATTCACCTAAACACAACGGCAACGTGTATGGTGGAAATCGACGTCAAGTTATATTCGATACAAGTAAATTTTATGAATTTTCTTCGAACAGCAACATTACTACCAAAGCCACATCATAGCGGGACTCCCGAAGTATTACAATTTAGATCATATAAATCTAAAATATACACTTTATAGCATGTAGGACCATTATAAATAGATGTCATATCACTCCTCTCTCTCTCTCTCATGAATGTGCCATCTTATATTGTCTTTAATCCCTTCTCCCACCTCCCTCCAAATTAGATGGTAAGAGCTTAGATAAGAGCTCACAAAAAGCTTTGGCAAAATGAGTGAATCAAGACCGTAAAAATTCACAATCTAATTGGAAAGTAAACACAAAGTGTTCAACGTGGCGTCGCATATCCATAAATGAGAAATGAAGGATGATCTCCATGTGACATTGATAATGGGGGCATGTGGTCCGAAGTGCAACTTTTGAACATATAATTTAATTTATAGGATTTAGTTGTCAAATACAGTTTGTTTTGTTTTGAATTGACATATGTCAAAACTGTAATATTATTCAAATTCGCTGGTGTAAAGTGTAACTTCTAAACACATGTGGATAAAACTATAACAACGATATAATGTCTGATACAATGAAAATTTTAATATTGACAATCTACTTGAGATATGATGATCGTCGATAGTTACAAACTCTAGAGTCTCACGCAGAAAGACAACAATGTCCGCAGGTTTATCGACGTAAGGACTTCGTGGTAACGTGTTGTCTATGTAGAATCTTCAATGTAAAATCCATGTATTTTTCGTTTTTGTATATGTATTTTTATCCGTGGTGTATTAATAAATCTGAGGACCTTTTAAGTTTAAGATAAGAAATTATAGTCCCATGTATAACCTAGAAAAAGAAGTTTGAAACAATAACGATGTGTATCTAAAATTAGCTCGGTTGTTATCATCAATCAATCCTGTCGAGCTTCTTACAAAATCATCCAGCCTGCCTTCTCTCTTCCTCCCCGGATTCCATCCCCTTTCCTTCCACCTCCAAACACTCACGCGTCCACGAATAAAGGTCGCCCCGAGGGCGGCGAACCAGGCCCATCGCCAAAACCCTAGCCCTGATCCGATCGGGCTCTGCTTCCCATGGCGGCCACAGCAAGCCAGGCGAGCCTCCTGCTCCAGAAGCAGCTCAGAGGTATGGATCCGGACGCCCCTGTGCACTCCTCTCCTTTTGCCCCGATTCGTCGCGATCGGCCACTGATCTCGGTTTCCACGTTTGGGGATTGTTGCAGATCTCGCGAAGAACCCCGTGGATGGGTTCTCGGCGGGGCTGGTGAACGATAGCAACGTGTTTGAGTGGCAGGTCACCATCATCGGCCCGCCCGAAACCTTATAGTGAGTTCGATCTTTTACCCTATAATTACTGCAAGACAGCTTTGTGGTTAGGCATCATCTGGTTCGTGCGTGTGCATAGTCTTGTTTGCATGGTGAGAACTGTGGGAATTTCATGTTTCAATGCCGATCCACGGCGCTTACTGATGAATTTAGTTATAGTGAGTATGTTTGGATCGTGCAGCACATTGAATTTGTTGTATTACCCATGTATCTCGATGTCAATATGTGGAATTACTTAGTCAATTGTGGTCCTTGGGGAAAGGCCTCGAGCCTTATGTATGTGTGGTGCTACAATTGATAAATAGGGGGTGCCCATAAGCTATACCAACGTTACTAAATGAGATGGGAGTAAAGTGCAGACCGATATTTGGCAATGCTGGTTGCCAGACCCCCTTAAACATAGGAGCACATTGCTGGAACACCCGTGAAATTGGCCCGTGAGATGCAACAAAGTTTCTGTGAGGGGAAGCCTGTGCATATTTATTCGCATTCCTCTCATGAGGGTAGCTATTTTGAGCCTATGGCTGAGTCCCATCTCTTGGTGGAGATCTCGTTTTCTTCCCCTGGAAAACACATAGATTAATTTGCTTCGAAAGAACAGAGTTGGAGGTAATGTACCAACGTGTGTGGAATATTAATTTATTCATACTTCAGATGTAACTAACATGTATCATATGTGGATTTGGATTCATAATACATATTTCTCTTGCATATTGGTAACAGTAACAGAATAATAATTTGGTATATTCTTATGGCTCTGCTAGATCATTTGGCCATGGATATTGATCAAGGACAGTGCCAGCTGGCAAATGATATAAATTACAAAATACACAACCTCCCCTTGTAATGCATTAAATCTTGGAGCTGCGTGCTTTTTGTGATGTTGTGATTTGATTAAAAAATGAGTTTTAAAAGGACTAGGAATTTGGAAAAGAATGTGGAAATTCGTAAGGGTATCTCCAACAAGTTTCTTAGCTCATTTCTTAAGAGGGGCGGTGGTTGGAGAGCAAAACACCAAGAAACAAGTTCTCTAACAAGTCATTTCTTCACTTTATTTCTAAGACCCCCAAGTTCTCCAATAGATTTTTAGTGGAGCCCACTTTAAGAAACAACTATGGCCTCCAACAACAAAAGTGTTTGTTTCTAGCTCCTAGATATTAACATCAAGGACATTTCTTGTTTAAGAAATGACTTCCTTCTCTCTCCTTCTATTCTTCCTCCACATCATCAAAAAGCTGATGTGGCACCCCCTAAGAAATGGCTGAGGTGTATTGTTGGAGAATGTCTATGAATCTGGTACCTGCTATTTTGCGAAAAGACGAGGATGCAAATTTCATCCTCAGATCTGCTTTGATATCTGTGTGGATCCTGCCCTTCTAGGGTTCCTTCTTTAGGGGCGCTTCTAGGGTTCATCGGACCACCAGTGGCTTGTTAATGGGCCCGTACTGCCAGCTGTCGGTCATGACTCATGACAACCATGAGGAGAGTTATGCTGGTCATATACAACTATGCTGATACTCATACACAACTATTTCGCGGGTATATTTTGCTGAGTGGCCTTTCCAAAGTGCGCCAACAATGCTGATTTGTCCTCAAATGAAACCACGTAAGAACCTAAGGATGACTGAACATGCATATGCAAGATATTAATAGAATATTGTCTGTCGCTGTACATCGCAGCATCTAAGGATATATGCGTTGTTTTTTTAGATCTTAATGAAGCATCACTGAGTCAAAAATTATAATTTATACTCCAAGAAGTCTCTAAATACTATTAATAGCTTCTAGATATGAAGTCGCATCTTATGATTTGCTTTTTCTACCTAATGTTGTGTCCATGGATTCATTTCACCATGTCTTGTATCTGTTGATTACTCTACAGTTGCATCTCTGATTAAGTGACAGTGCTTTGTACTTATGTGCACATCTTTGTTACGGTGAACTTGTGAGAGTACGCATGAAAGATATGTGCTGATGAAATGGATGTTTAAGCTTATAAATTTCTCTATTTTCCTGTACTGACATAAAATGTGATTTATTTTTGCAGTGATGGAGGCTACTTCAATGCAATAATGACCTTCCCCCAGAATTATCCCAACAGTCCTCCAGCAGTAAGATTTACTTCTGAGATGTGGCATCCAAATGGTAAGCTCTTTGCTAGCGGGAGTTATTCATATATCTGATTCTATATTATCATGTCAGTGTTCTGAGAATGTTTATAATGTTCAATTCTCAGTCTATCCTGATGGGCGTGTGTGCATTTCTATTCTTCATCCACCTGGTGATGATCCGAATGGTTATGAGCTTGCAAGCGAACGGTGGACACCAGTGCACACAGTAGGGTTTCTTATACAGTTCATATAAGTAGTCTGTTCTCCGTTTGTTCCTCTATGGGGCTGGTTTTTCCAAAAGCTTAATGAAGTATTGAAGTCTTAAATCTATTACCCTCTATCATGGTAAATCTGTACTGATCAGAAATTTAGAGGAAATACCCAACTTTTATGCTAAATTTGATTATTTTTTTTCCAATTGACGCCCATTACCTTTGTCACTAGGTGGATGAGTTCAAAATGTTCTTAATTTTTTGAGATAATAGCCCTAGAGACATTGATTTGAAAAGTGGTTCCAGGATGGTTTCTGTTTAGTGGGACCTGTTTCCAGTTTTTTACGGTTCTGATCATCTGAACTGTTTAAATCTAATAAGAAACCAGCTTGTCCCGAAACAGCTTGTTTCTGACCAGAAGTCAACCAGTATAAGATCGCTATCAGGTTGCTAGCTACTGAATTCACCCAGGTTATGGTTGTTTTATTAATTGCAAAACATGATTGTTTTATTATTTAAACCTGTGACTTCACTCAAATCTCATCCAAATTAATCCCAAAATCACCAACTTGGAAGATTTTGTGGTCAAACAGATTGGATATGGGTGAATTATTTTGCAAGTAGTTTGAGCACCAACTTGCATCTTGTCTTTCCTAAATTTTTTGTGTGTTCATAACATGCAGGTTGAGAGTATAGTTTTGAGCATTATTTCAATGCTCTCTAGTCCAAACGATGAGTCACCAGCAAATATTGAAGCGGCTGTAAGTGCACTAAGCAGTTATGAGCTATACTTTATTTTCTTCTTCTGTGTGCTGTATGAGAAAGATGTAGAAAGAACTTATTTTGATGTGTCTCCATTGCAATGTTGAAAATGGCCACTTGTCTGATTTGCAATAGCTAGTTTCAGTTTCACCTTTCACTAATTGATGAACAAAATCTCTTGTTCTAGTCTATCATTCAAAATTCCATTCTTGTGTACTGTCATTGCATTTAGTATACTATTTCTCCTGGTGGTCATAACCAACTTTCGGTCTGATTATTGCCATCTCTGAAAATTTTCTAAGTATTTTAATTATTGTAAACTGTGTAGTTTGTATCTATCTCATGAACTCCCTTTGGTTTCTGAAGTTGTGTACTGAATTTTTTTTGTGCAGAAGGATTGGAGAGAAAGGAGGGACGACTTCAAGAAGAAGGTGAGACGTATTGTTCGCAAATCTCAGGAAATGCTCTGAAAGAGGAGGATCGTAGGGGAGCTAACGAGTGCTGCAAAAGGTGTAATATATTTCACCGTCTGTCACCAAATGGGGCACTTGATGCCGGCACTTTCACTTCTCCCCTGTATATTTTCCACTCTGTCATTCGGATGGTGATGTTGGTCTTGTCTCCCGAGATACTCGGGAGTGCTACTATTCTAAAGGTTCGATTGTATTATGTGGCATGGAGTGGTCAATGTCAAGAAATATTTTGGAATGCTGCCACTTAATCATAATTCTCGTAATGAGCATCATAACAGATAACTTGGCTATTCGTCTAATAAATCGTAATCTTGACATCTAATTTGATTGGCAGAATCTGTTTGCGATATGTAGCAGGCCGGATGTTAGCTGTTCACTAAGCTCTGGATGTGTTTTATCTTTGGTTGACTCCTAACATTGTTTAGTACGTGATACTCTTCAAACCAAAATTTATATGCCGGAATCAATTGGCAGCAGGCTGGTATCCTTACATCTATGGGACATAGTTATAAGTGTGGCAATGTCGAGAGCATATTAACGAAATCAGCTAATGAGCCATTGGAGCTCCCGGCCCGGTAAAAAAAAATCATCTCCTGGTAAAAGATCATTAACTCGAAGCAACTGCGCATTCTAAACACAGGAGATAACAGATCTCCATGTGGGGTACAAGTGGGTCGACCATGCAAGCCTGCAATGCAACAACTCGTTCCACCGGCGCATGAGCATGCTAGCTACACGCGACGCTCGCCGCCAAGCGTTTGGCTAGATGATCCTCCCGATTTGCTTGTACCTCTATTGGTGGATGATGTAACACCTTATTTGAGTTAATAAAGTCGCCTCATTCTCAAAAGAAAAAAAAACTTGTTCCTTCCTTACCTGTCCCATCTTCCATGCTTATAGAGTAAATTCAATAGGCTTGGAGAAACTATGGTAAGTTCCAAAAAGAAAAGGCATGGTGGAACACAGTATGACAACTTAACATTTATCCATAAGGCTCATCTAAAAAATCCATATGGTTGGAAAAGACAAACATTGGTAAACCAGATGGATAACAGAATGACTAGCAACAAGTCTGGATTCATGAGTCAACACCGACATCCTGGAGGCCACAGGGCAGTTGGGGAGCAAACACTAAATTTGGTTCTGTCACACTGGAAGATTGGATGTTTAGAAAAATCACATCGAAAGCTTTTGGTACACTTAAACCACATCGAAAGATCCAAATATTTAGTTTTTTTTACATTCTGTCAATCGGAGCTAACGGAGCTGTTATGTATTCCCGTTTTGCCTTCCATACCTGGTACTTAATTGATACTCTCTCCGTCCACAAATGTAAGGCGTGCACGAAATTTTAGATTCAACTTTAATCAATAATTAAACCAATAATATTGAATTATATAATACAAAAGTGATACCATTTGAAAATACGTTTGAAATATGAATCCAATGATACCACTACTATGTCATATAATTCAATAATACTGGTTTAATTGTAGATCAAAATTGAACCTAAAATTCTATGCACGTCTTACATTTGTGAGTAGATCTGAAGGGGTTGGAAAAATAAATTTGAACCACACCAATACATGTGTCCAGCCAAACAGAGCTAGACGGCTAGGGCTCGATGCCGCTGTGGCTCCCGGCGCCCACTCGCTGCCGCGGTGCTAGGCCACCACCAGCGCCCCCGCCCCACCATCGTCTGCTCCCCACGTTCTTCCTCCTGAGCTTGCCGAGAGCCCGGCCGTGGCTCTGTCCGGCTGAATCCAGCTCGGGCTGGTTAGGAGCCGTTCCCGCTCCATCACCTCCTCCCCGCAATAGTCGACGAGTAGCACAGTGAGGGCACTAGGAGCGCAGCGCGACACATCCTACGCGAGGCCGTTCGTGCATCACGAATCCTGACAGGCAGGAGACGGACTGCAACGAGCAAGGATTTTGTTCCAATTTTCGCCTGAGTTGTCGTTTGTGGCAAAATTGTGAGATGAGCAGCATAAAATATGTGAGATTTTCTTGTAGAAAATTTCTGCCGAAAGTTCAACTGGACAATGCTCCAGTTCTGTTCAGGATTGATACAGAATTGCATATGTGCTATCTGAATATCTGCATATCTGAATCACATTTGCATGGGTACAGTTATAGCTTGACGTAGAATTTATGCAGATACAAAAGCAGTCATGTTTGCATGATCGATACTGTCAGAAGTAGCAGTAGATGGTGCGTGCGTGGTGGCCGGCGCCGGTGCGCTGCTCGTCGCCGTATTAGCTGCTGTGCGGGTGTTCTTGGCCGAGGTTATGGTGCAGACAGACAGCTAGGACGACGAGCAGGATTAGCAGTGCTCACTTATCCTCTTATGATATGGCTGGTAGTCGTTTTTCATTTACTTAGAATAATATGAAACAAAAATTTGGCTTTATGCAAATTAGCTCACAACTATCTCTTATTGATACTAGATGCATTTATTAAATTTTACGGAGTACTTTTTTATTCACCTTACGACGTTGATATTTTTGTGCAGAGGAGGTCATCCTTTTTTAGGATGATTTCTTTATAAAAATCGATGTCAACGACAAGTAGTTGTTAGGATCCCAGACAATGGTCTTGCCTAAGGTTTGGTAGCTCCATTCGCTTTGTTCTACTGATAATTTTGGCTTTACTACTTGTGGTTTCTAAGGTACTTATAATTTTCCGTTGTGCATTTATACTTGGTTGTGTGATCACTTGTGTGAATAAGTTATTAAATTTATTCACTTAAGAGTTATATGTACTATTACAGTTTCTGTTGTAGAGTTACAATTGCAATACATGTTTGTTCCAACATATCTCATGTGCCATGCGTGTATGATTATAAAACATATGAAGTACATAGAGTTTCGAGATTCATAATATAGAATTATCAAGTGTGATCATCACTGTGAAGCGACTCTTTCACTGAGAGTTTGGGAACTATATCATCCTTCTCCAGCCATGCATTAAGTTGCCAGGACGAGTACAAGGTTGATATTCTAGCTCAGTAAGAAAAGAGTGAGAAGTCTATATCAATATACTCAAGTTGATGCACTCAATTGTCGATTTTGAGGTTAGGGTTGATTTCTCGGGCTATTTGAGGCCATACCAATCTATTCCTAGTGAGGTATGCATATCTCGATGGTTGAGGAAGGAGTTGACGTCTCGTCTTACGTGATGATTCCATTTGAGATTTTATATTGTAAGTTTCAGGTCCCGACATGCGCGCGACGTGGCGCATGCTTGCGACGTGGCGTGTGTGTGCTGTGCATGTTGAAGCGCCACTACAAAGGAATAGGAGCGTGCAGGGTCTTGTCGACGTTGTCGGGACCCTCGTGTGGTGGTAGACGTGGCATCACGGTGGGGTAGCAGTTGCAGCTGCCGGGCGCTGACATTGGCATGCTCAGTGCGTGCCCTGCACGTGGTGGCTGTGCCGACTGCAGCGCCTAGCCAAGAGGAGGAGAGGGGAGAGTTGGGGAGGCTGTCCAGTGGGTCCAGGGTCCACTTGGCAATGAAAGGAGAGTTGGAGAGGGGCTAGAGATGAAGTGGCTGTAGCGGAGTTCGAACAGTGGTTACACAGTGAACATTGCTCAAACTTACATTCAAATTTTGAGCAGGTTCTTGAACTATGTAGATGATGGAACTTGTCAAGAATGGGTTCAGGGTGATGAATAGATGGCCCCTGAGTTATTTGGGGGTTTTTTGATATTCGAAACAGGTAGAAACATGATATATTCAAATTAATCTGGCTCAAATTTACATTTGAAGTAGTTTGAATATTTTTTTTGACTAGACAGGGGTTGCTCATCATAGATTTCAGCTCAAAATAGTGAGAGGGTGCTCCCATGATTTTTAGAGATTTTTCTTAGGTTTAAAAGTTAGGGAAACAAGTTGGAATTCAAATCTAGCTCAAATAGAGATTTGAATTATTTTGAAATTTTAGCTCAAGGTCAAGATTTTATTTTGGAATCTGGTTATCATTGATATCAGAAGTTTTGTGTGATTTTCTGGGAATATTTAGAGGATAAAAAGTAGCATGTGATGATAGATCATTGAATCATCCTTATTTCCATTTCCAAATTTGGAAAATGAATACTGATTCAAAAAGGGTACGTACCGTACAAAGATGATATGGAAAGTTGTTTAATAGTTGAGTATTCATATTCCATTGAATTTAGGAATATTATTCCCTACATAGTTTATGAAAGATGATATAGGTTTAGAGACTTTCTGGGAAAAGACATGGAGTATAGAAAAGGAGAAACAAAGAATTAAAGGGGGAAAAGGATATGAGATTTTTCTCACATGATTATGAAATGATGCCAAGATGCATATGAAAACTTTTGGGTAGAGAAACAGTTTAGGATTATATATACAAATTTTGTATTTTAATAAAATCAAAAGTCAGAATAGAAAGCATTAAATTAGCAAAAGCAAAATCAAGTCTTTATAAATCCATATTTTTGTGTTATTAAAAATCAGGGTGTGACAAAGGCCTAAGGTGCACTTTCACAGGCAGCAAGTTTTCAATTGGTTCCATGTACTCTTACTTCTGCATTAAGGGATCTGCAACCATGAACACATGGAGCTTTGGAAGTCTAGCATTACATTGAAGATAAAAATCTTCCTCTGACAGCCGATTGAAATAGACTCCCAAGTGGAGATGAAATATAGAAGAGGCGCATTATGGTACAATTCATGTAGGGTTGCATCCATGACGTGTTTGGGTTGCTCGTGGGCGCCCACATGCTCCGCAGGGAATATCGAGACAGTCTAGACGGCTCCTTCGGTTGGTTTTTGTGTCCCTGATCTAGGCTTTTTGAAATACTAGAAATAAATCTCTCAATAAAAGGATTTTCATTAAGGCTCCTCAGTAAATTACGTGTCCAGATTGTCTTCCTCAAAGCAGCGCCTGATTAAGCTCATGACGACGACACCAAGGCCTAGTATCTGTCTCAGCGTCGCATCTCTTTTCTCATGTGAGCTCTCTAGCAACTAAACCTAGTCGTGGTCCTTTCGAGCTTTATCTATAAAGCCAGTCGAAAAACTTTTTATATAAAAAGAAGCAAGAAGCAAATGCTACGTCTCGGAAATCAGGACGGTAATTCGATTCGAGTGTGACCAACCTCTGGAGATCTGAAAATGGTTTCATGTCTAGAGATGCTAAGAAAATAATAACCGATACATTTTCGATGTCTAGATGGTACGAGTGTAGGCTGCACCCCAATCTACTGGAAATGGTTTGTTCGAGATGCTGTTTTAGCACGCTACATCCTCGCGTGATTTCGATAAAAACAAGCAAGTTCTACAGTGATTTTGAATGGAACAGTGTCAGGCACCAAGGAACATCCTCGATGCGGTTCACCTACATTTCAGCTGAAGCAACGGGGGAAGCGCGGGAGGTATCGCCCGCCGGTTCGACCCCACTCGTGAAGAGCTGCCCGATGGGATCCCGTCGAGTGGTCGGTCATTTTTCATAAAATCTATAAATCTCTGGAGATGTGCATAACTTGAAAGGTTTCGTGGTGTAGTTGGTTATCACGTCAGTCTAACACACTGAAGGTCTCCGGTTCGAACCCGGGCGAAGCCATTATCTTTCTATTTTTTTTCCCGCAATCATCCTTTTTGGGTGTACATGTACCTCTATCAAAAAATTTAGTATTGAACTATTAAACCCGACAATTTGCAATGTGGGTCGCTAATAGTTGTCAACAATTTTTTTGATTTTCTGTGATTCTCTTGTTCGATATCACCCCCTTGGTCTTAGGTGTATCTTATCGAGCTCTTGAGAAAAGCGTGACCGAACAAGGTTGTATCACGATACATATAGCAGGATTACGATCTCACGGAGCGGGCACGAAAAAGACGAAGAGAATAATAATTTTCCCCCATGAATAATATTGCTAAGTATAGGATGGTGCATGGACTAAGGAGAGAGGAGAATATGGCCCTAAACAATGCAAACGCTGCTCCAATATGGGAGCTATGTCGAGACAGGCTCCACATGAGGCAGAATTTACACAAAAACATCATCAGCGATTGCTGCTGTCCTCGATGTGGCGCTGCTGTGGAATCAGGGCATCCCCTCTTCGTCTCTTGCTCGTCTAGCCTCCACGTCTGGAACAAGCTTGGACTACAACCACCACCGCCGTTAGGGATATGCCTCTTCCGTAGCGCTCCCTACTTCCATTTGGCTCTAACAATCTTGGAAGATTTGGGACGCTAGAAATTATGAAGCCTTCTGGTCTATTGATCAATCGGCCCTTGGAACATCTTAAAACGTAGTGCTTGACTTGACTTTATAGACTCATCAATTTAAGCATATTTTTTTGAAGTAATATACTGAGATGGGGATCCTGTGCTCCTAGTGATTACCTTAAAAACAGTTGATTTCTATGTATATATATTGAGGACACTATTGTTAAGGCAACCTTTGTTTATTTAAAAAACATCTAATATAACTCATAGACATATATATACACGTATACACACACTCACATAACACATACCGGTGGCTGTCCACGTGAACTGAAGCACATTGCTCACATATTAGCTTGTATTCTTTACCTAGAGAATTGACTCTCTGGTCACATGGACCATCTTATTTCATTCAGAAGTCAAAACACTCTCCCGACTCTTCTCTATCTTGTGAACTCTGCCTCTTTTCTTCCTCTCTTGTCTCATTCCATCAGGGCCTCTTCGGCCCCTCCCCTTCTCCTCTCCGGCTTCGGCCAACATTGAGTCAGGTGAGGGTTCCGCTCTTATACAGGTTTCCTTTTATTTTGCAGTAGATCTAGGTTTATATTCCCCGTGAGGTGCTCTCCCTAGATCTAATGTCCACCTCCGTTGGTCCTCGGTTACTCGTCAACTCCAGTGCTAGTGGCTTTCCCTTTGTCGACTGGGTGTTTGTATAGATGAAGCTCTTCCTGTTGTCCTCTTCACCGAGATCCACCGTCCCTCACGGCATTAGCTTTAGCTTTCTTGGCACTGACAACTTTGATAAGATTCACCCCGCTTCTTCTTGGCTGGATCTAGTGTTGGTTGCCTTTGCTCCTCTTCCTATGGAGCGCCATGACTCTCTCCCCGTATAAGTTGTGTAGAATCTAGGGGGAGTTGTGTCTGAAGGGATCATATGTCGTAGTGCTTTCCTAGGATTTAGATGATGAACATATTGTCTAGTCTTTATTGAGTTTGGAGTTGTGCTTCAGTGTTGCAAGAATTCAAGCTTTTCAAAATATCCGGTTTTGTAGCTGTGATGGACCCAGGAATTATATATGAGCAGGGGAGCGGATAATCGCCAAGGACCGAGAAGTCACCCAACATACCATACACGCTTACGTCGTATGTATCTATCACCGTTGGGTAACCCGACACCGGACCCACATACCATACGCGCTTACGTCGTATGTATCTATCACCGTGGGTCAAGCCGGCCGGAAGCGACTAAACTTTCCAAAACCACATACAATTCCCTGATCCTGTGAAGATTTAGAGTCGTTCCCAATCCCACTACGCAAAGCAAGATCGGAGGAGCCCGGCGATTCTACCCACACCCTAACCTAGCTCGGAAGCTAGTGGATCGCTCAAAAGCCCGGTAGAATACACCCACACCCTGCCTCGCCGGCGCAGCATCACAGCCAGTGGGTCACTCAACCGATTCCTGCTCGACTTAGTGAAAAGAGGAACAGCTTTAACCCTTCACGGCATACCCATATACTTCATTTTATACACGCATTGCATATGGGCAGCCACTGAAACAACTTGAATATCACAGTTCAAACTCTAAAAGAAGGAGTTATTCAGATACATAGCACATCTCTTACCCGAGGAAGGTTGTGTTGCACACACATATGACCTAGAGGTCATTTACATGTCATTAAACTCCAAAAACAGCAGCAAATCAAATTTTAAAACCCTGAGATGGCAGCCCTACCATCTCCATAAGAACATACAACACCCACAAGTTCGACCGTAGGAGAATAAACTAAACTCTAGTCATCATTATCAACATTCTCTGCGTCGTAGTACTCACCAATGCTGGGATCACCTGCAACAAGTTCGGAATCGAATTCCGTAAGTACTTTCGTACTTGCAAGCCACATTTATATACTCATCCCATGTAAATTTCAGCAAAGCTATTAATCAGGGATCGCTTACCAACATGTATTTCACCATAGCATTATAAACAACAACATGGACAATATTGATAAGACAATATCAATAAATATCGCATGAACAAGTTTATTTTTAGATCTGAACATAAGTCAATTCAACCAAGAATTGCATATCTAATCATCACATCAAGTCAAACAAGCTTGGGGTGATTTAGAGGTAGTCAAACAAGACTATATCAACTGTTCTGAGCAAACCAAACAAGGTTTGACCAAGGGAAGTACTTCCGGAATGCCGTTAGTTCGAGGTTGGCCGACCTCGACTACCCGATCATTGCGGTAAGTCTTCCACCGTGGGTGACGGGTAAAGCCCTACGACACCGGCATTGAATCAGGTTAAATCCACCTAATCGATCCATCTGTAGGTGACAGCACCCCGGCACTCACATCTCACCATTAGGGGTTCCATATTGCATTAGTCCGATTAAACGATCTTCACTGATCTTGCAACACATTCGAACCTAGCAATACTAGTGATTCACCATCACTATCACATTGCAATCATTTCCACAATACAAGCTAGCAATTAACCATAACCAATAGCAAGCATGAAATAAACTTAAGAAAATCTTGGCGAGTATTTTTGTGAACTTGCCTTGCTGGGATTGATCGGGATCACAATAGTAATCGGCTTCGTTATACTCCTCGGTGCTCGATTCTAACCAATTTGAACCCGGAATACCAAAACGAAAACAAATAAATGAAGTTCAATTAAAACCAGCAAGTAATAAGGTTAAAATATGCATGATATGTAACCTAACATGTGGAGGATGTCTATATGAATCTAACATAACTGGTTTCGTTGAATTCGGAGTTCTAGGGTTGAAGTTATGAATTTTCAAAGTCGCGCATATTAAACTAGGGTTTCATCAATTCATGCATATATTTAGTATATCAAAAGATTATGGAAATCAGGAATATACTGATGTCCAGTAGATGATTTAAGTCGATGGTTAGTAGCACATATATTTCAATTTGGGTTATTAGAATTCGTATACCATTCACGTTGCAAACCCTAAAGAAAAGGGGGCATTATGGGAATTTCATATTTTTATAGCAATGTAACATAAACATTAGCTACACCATAATGTTCTACACATTAAGAGAAAACTAGCAAAACAAAAATCACGCAATTTGGAATTAGTATTCAAAAGATATGAATTTTTGAAGATTGGCTAGCTTTTGATCATTTTCTGCTAAATCCCAGAATTTCGAAATTAAGCTCACTTCTTTTCTCACCCAACTCCTCTCTAACCTCAGCCCATGACCTACGGGCCCAGTCCCATGCTTTTCCCTTTTCTTTTTTTCTTTTATTCCTTCTCTAGTCTATGACTCCTGGCCCCTCATGTCAGGTCATCGCGGGCTTGGCTCCGGTGAGGCTGCTCGGCGGTGGGTATCGGTGAGCAGCCACGCGAGCTCTCCAGTAGGGAAAGAGGAAGGATGAGGGCGGCATTAGATTGAGGAGCTCACTCGGTGCTCGTTTTGCTGTTCGGGTGGGGCGGACGGAGGCGGGGTAGAGGTCGTCGTCGATGGTGGCGGCCGGCGGTGCCCGGGCGTCGGTGGTGAGGCGAACTAGGGCACCTGAGGAGGAATGGGTGGGTCAAAGAGTTAGACGAAGATGTCAGGAAGCTGGAAATGCAATTTGTTTGGGTCTGGGAGTTACCAGTCGCGAGAATCGACGAGATGCGACGGATGACCGGCGGCCGGAACGACGAAGGAATCCGGAGCTTCTCTGCGAAGAATTTCAATTAATCGGGTGAGCGAGCTATTGAAGTGGTAGCGAAGCTATTTGACAAGATTAGAAGACGAGGAAAGCTCGCTGGCCACGGGGACGAGGTTGGTGCCGGTGGCGGCGTGCTCAACAGCACTCCAATGCCACCGTGATTTCGCTCGCCGTGGGCTCGGGTGAGTGCTCCAGGAACTCGGCAATGCGTGAGAAGCCGGTGGGTGAAGAGAGCGAGGAAGGCGGGGAAATGGAAAGAGGTTTGGAGGAGTAGCCGAGGTGAGGAGGGGGTACACCAGCGGTGTGCTGGAGAGCAAACCAGGCGCTAGTAGTGCGCTTGGCAGAGGAGACACGCCGCGTGGCGGAGGGAACCTGCCAGCGGGGTCGGGAGGTCAGTGACCGGGAGGAAAATGCACAGCGACTGCCTGTGGGTTCGGCCACGGGCAAAGAGAGAAAACGGGAGGCGGGGAAAATTATTGGGCTCAGCCCAGTGCGCGGAATAAATGGGCCGAAGTCGGCCTATTCCGAGGAGGAAAAGGAATTTCCCTTTTCTTTTCTAATTCTTAACTCCCTAGTTCAATTTCAAAATTTCAAATAGCTTCTAAAGCAGAGTTTTCGAATTGTACAGGAATAACAGCAAGACTTTAGCAAGGTTTCACCAATAGTGTGTTTGTGATACGGATTAAAAATGGATGTATCGCTCATTTCAATTTAATTTCATATATGGAACATAGTCTAGGAATATAATTATGCAAATTGTTACCCAAAAACTTCTAAGAACTTTTGCTAGGAGTTCAGGAAGATATTTTAACTTCCAAGTACAATTTTTGCAGTAATATTTGGACAAGATTTCTTCATCAATCATAGTCCACTTCTTGCACCATGTGGGGTTAAGCAAATATCCCGAAAATGGGATTCGGTGGCCAAGTAGCACCAATAAGGATTTGATTTAAAAAGAGCCTACACCTAGAACATGTTAAATAGGCATCTTGTTGTCATTAGCTCCCTCCTATCATTAAGGATAGTATAACAATGTAATTGCCAGGTGCATCAAGTTCATTCCATGCAAAATTTTAACATCGACCTATATGATGATATGAGATGCAGAAAGAACCAATTTACTTCCAGCAAAAATCTATGGTTTTCATTTATCGACTTACAACATCTGGGTCTTTACAGTATCCGGAAGTTCTGTTTTGATCGGAACATCCGATTTTCTATCCGGAACATCCGATCTAATCGGAACTTCCGATCTAGCTTTCGGATGTTCCAATCAACTTTCACGTTTGACCATGTGTTGATTGATGAGCTCGAGTTTGGTCAATTTGTCTTGTGAAAATTGTCTAGAAATCCCAGTGTGTTTGGGTAGGTGTCTCGATGGTTCTGAGATGTTGTGCTCATGGTTAAGTTTTTGTTCTGAGAATTGGAGCTTTTGCAGTTTGGGATTAATTGCAAAGTCCAAGAGTTTGGAGTTAAAGTTTTTATCATTTTGTCTTGGTAAAAAATGATAGGATGAATTGTTTGGACTAACTTGGGTCAAGGAGAAAATCTTGTGCTTGCAACGCTTTGCTTGGTCTATTGTGTGCAGGTACGAGTTAGGTGCAGCAATGGTTTGGCCACGTAGGACCGGCATGAAGCTTGGAGGGCGGAGTTGCGGTCAAGGAGATGGCGACGACATCGTGCGGCTTAAAAGCATTTACGCGAAGGACAAGGAAGCGGTTGGAGCCAAGTCGTGAAGACCAAGTTGAGTCTCGGGGGCGTTTTGAAAAAGCGCCAAATCCACCAAGAAGCTTTTCAAGAAACTGCGGCGGAGGCGCCCGAGGAAGCGGTTTAGGGATTGCTTAGGGTGGAAGGAAAATCGGATAGTGGCTAAGCTAGTTAGATGCTTTGTGATGCGTGCTAGTTAGGTTAGGCCCATAGGGCATTAAGGCCCAAGTAGTGAGGGGGTTTGTCCCTCCCACTATAAATAGGTGTCAAGGGGGTGCTTACCTTCTTGAGCTCCTGGTTATCACTTTGTAAACCCTAGGAGAGGGAGAGCTGCATTAGAGAGTGCTTTGGCCTAATCATGAGAGGCTTTTAAACCCAAGAAAACCCACGAAATTTCAATACAAAAAGATTTCTCCAATCCCTATGTGTTCTTGAGCTATCTACTCCATGACTCTTTTTGATTTTTGTTTTCTTGCCTTCTTTGTGGTTTGATTCGTGGTATGGTAAGTAAGTGATGGGGAGATCATCTCTAGACTGATCCCATCCAAGCATATCCAAGGATCAACCCTTTTCCTTCTTGATTTTGAGTTTTCTTGAAGAAAAAGGCAAGAAATGGGGTTTTGTGATTGAGTCGTGAAGAGGTTTTGATTTTGTGGTTGGAGGGGTGGATTAGGTTGCTGTGACATGTGAGAGATTGGCCTATTGATTTCACATCAAGAATCCTCACGAGCAACAAGAAATCGAAGATTTTCTTTTCGTTCAATTTTTGAGGTGTTTAGAAAGAACTTGAAAAAGGTCGTGCCTTGAGACATTTCTATGATGAGAAACACGTGATTTATAGTCACAAGACATCCCTAAACTCATCTGCAAAGTTCTACTTCTTTTGGTTGGACGGATTTTAAACTGTAGCAAAAGTTTCATTAAAAATCAGGGTTTTCTGCGTTCTGGACTACACCCGGAGTATCTGGACTCTTTACCCCGGAGTCTCCGGCCTACCCGGGAAGTTTCAGTGCTCTCGGGACATACCCCGGAGTATCCGGACCATTTACCCTGGAGTATCCGGGCCATCTTGTCCGGAATGTACGGGTAGCCAAAATTAGGCTGCGCCACGAGCACTGTTTTGGTCATAACTTTTGCATACGAACTCGGAATTCAGTGATCTTGGACTCGTTTCGAAAATATCGACGAGCTCCATGTCACCAAGGAGTTTTGGAGGTTTTTCCACTGTATTTTCTCTCTGATCATACTAGTCTTCTAGCTATGTATGTGAAGAGTTTGTGAAAGAAATTTGAATCCGACATTCACCGCTCCCCCCCCCCTCTGTCGGGAAGCCACCGATCCAACAAGCTGGAAGATCTCCAAATCAAGCGCCCACAAAGTCAAGCTGGGAGGCTACTAGAGTTGAAGGCCCCCTCATGTCATGCCTTTGGTAGCTGCGGTGTCGGTCTAGGGTTGATCATTGGGACACCGTCTGCCCATGGTTGATCCCCGTTGCTACCATATTCAACCTCCAATATGGAGGCCCTTTGCTTTTTGCCATCCATAATGGTCATCTATGAAGGAAAGTTTAGTTCAAAGTCTTGGGCACATTGGCTAGAGCGCCCCAGCCACCACTGATGATATTGTCTCCGACGAGATTGCGGCATAATGATTGCTCTGCATTTTTTTAATCCAAGATCATGTGTGTAATGTAGAGAAGTTCTCTTGTAATTTGCTTATATTTTGAGAGTTTTTTTTATAAATCCATAGTGTTAATACAATCCAACAACTTATAGGGTTTGAGGGTCTATTTGTCTTTAAAAAACGCTCTTCCGAATAACGTAACTATGATGGAAAATGTTGTTTTTGCGCTATGACCGGAAATTTTGTTTTTGCCTCTAGAAGTTTGGTGTGCTACGTTGTTGCCATATTGTCATTCGTTTTTTACACTGGCCGTGTCACCGAGTTGAGGCCCAACGAAAGAGAATGTTGATGATGAAATCGAGAACCCTTGTAGTAACAAAAACGAAAAAAAAATCCAACTACTAATTGATGATCAATTAAAATTGCCGACTCTCAATGGAATAACGGAGAAAAATATTGATGTAGTAGAACTGTACACCATCGTTTATACACAATATGTACACAAATCCATTTACATCTGTAGAGTTGTTCTGGCCTGTAGCGCGGCGTATCACTAAAACGTGGCCCCGCCTTGCCGCAACCCGGAACCCGCAAAGGCCAACCCCAAATTGCCCGCTCATCACCGCCTAAACGGCACGGCGATCCGCGCCCCCACCTCCCTCCGCGCAATCAAACACGATCCTCACCGCTCATGTTTCCAACACCCCGGATCCCTCCACCTCAGCGATCCGCACCCTCCCCCTCCCCACCAATCACGTCCCACCGCACGCCTCTATAAATTCCCCAAGCTCCAACCCAAATTCCTAACCTCACCGCATCGCAAACCCACATCCCTCGACAAATCCTCCTCCTCTTCCCCCTCGTCGCAAGGTCCGTCCGTGATGGCCCCCAAGGCGGAGAAGAAGCCCGCGGAGAAGAAGCCCGCGGAGGAGAAGGCGGAGAAGGCCCCCTCCAAGGGGGAGAAGAAGCCCAAGGCGGAGAAGCGGCTGCCGGCGTCCAAGGAGGGCGGCGCCGGCGGCGTGGACAAGAAGGCGAGGAAGAAGGCCAAGAAGAGCGTGGAGACGTACAAGATCTACATCTTCAAGGTGCTCAAGCAGGTGCACCCGGACATCGGCATCTCCTCCAAGGCCATGTCCATCATGAACTCCTTCATCAACGACATCTTTGAGAAGCTCGCCGGCGAGGCCGCCAAGCTTGCCAGGTACAACAAGAAGCCCACCATCACCTCCCGGGAGATCCAGACATCCGTGCGCCTCGTCCTCCCCGGCGAGCTCGCCAAGCACGCCGTCTCCGAGGGCACCAAGGCCGTCACCAAGTTCACCTCCTCCTAGGTCGCTCGTTCCTTACATGGCTCTGCTCCTCTCTCTCGTGTTCTTGCCTGTTAGAGGCTCTTAGTTTGTAATTGGTGCTCGCTATGAACAATGAATGGATGGAAGTATAACTACAACTGATTGCAATTTGATCTTAATTCTGTGCAATATCTCGTCTCAATTTTAAATCTTTGTATGAGAAAGAACGAAGTTAGAAGTGATCTGTAGTGGTATAATTAAGTGTCTTCGTCTGGGTTCGTGGCGGCGTCTTCCGGATTGAGGAATTCTTTCAGCAGGCCTCCGGTGAGGTCGGAGCCGTAGATGTGCCCCATCTTGGTCCTCTTGGTCTCGAGGTATTTCTGGTTCTCCTTGGTGATTGGGGATATCACCGGGACCCGACCCACCACGGCGAGCCCGTACCCCTTGAGCCCGACGAACTTGGCCGGGTTGTTCGTCATCAGCCGCATAGTCCGCACGCCAATGTCCCTGAGAATCTGAGATCAACAGCAAGAACACCATCACAACACATCAATGCCTGTCTTCTTAAGAATCTGAATTGCACCATGAAGAATACAGATGCTGCATGATCGCAGAGGAATCGTTGCGTTCTTCTCTACCTGGGCGCCGATGCCGTATTCGCGGGAGTCGATGGCGAGGCCGAGCTCGACGTTGGCCTCCACCGTGTCGCTGCCTTGGTCCTGCAGGTTGTAGGCGCGGAGCTTCTGGCCGAGCCCGATGCCGCGGCCTTCATGGCCGCGCAGGTACACGAGGACGCCGCGGCCGGCCTTCTCGATCAGCTGCATCGCGAGGTCCAGTTGCTCGCCGCAGTCGCAGCGGGCGGAGCCGAGGATGTCTCCGGTCAGGCACTCCGAGTGCACCCTCACCAGGACGTCTTCTCCATCGCCGATATCTCCCTGCTCATTCGCCATAAACCATCAGATCACCGGAGAATGTCAAATTGTTAATCAGCCCAACCAATTTCTACTCCAATCTCTTTAATAAGTCCCAGAAGATGGAAACACAGCATAGTTTTCATTACCTTGGCAACAGCGATGTGCTCAGTTCCATCCAGCTTGGATTGGTAGCAGTAAGCGCGGAAAAGGCCCCATTTCGTGGGCAAACGAGATACAGCAATCAGTTCCACCAGCTTCTCCCTTTTCCTCCTATACCTGAATCATATCATAGCAAAAGAATGAGATGACTAGATGAGATCTTCTCAAAGGAATTTTTGCGATATGGAATTCTCCTCACTTAAAGCACATTTTATTTCAGGTATCTGTTTGATCTTGGAGAGTAATTTAAGGAGTACAATTGAAAGCAGAGGCTATTAAGTTCACAAAGGCTTCACCTTAAGGTATACTAACCGGATGAGATCAGCGATAGAAACAATCGGAATATCATGCTCCAAAGCCATCTGTTTCAGCACCGGTGATCCTGCCATCGAGCCGTCCTTCGGGTCGATGATGGTCGACAGGACAGACACGGGGCGCAAACCAGCCAGCCCGACAAGATCCACCGATGCCTCGGTGTGCCCGGCTCTTTTCAGTACACCACCATTCCGGTACTTGAGGGGGAATATATGACCTGGCCTTCTGAGATCACTGGGCTTGGAGCCAGAAGAGGCTAGAGTAAGGATGGTTTTTGCCCTATCTGCAGCTGACACACCAGTTGATATGCCCACTCTGGCATCCTGCATAGATAGGAAGCAATGATTCAAGTTACTGTCACAACTAAGAACTAGAAACATGTCTGGGTTCTAGACCATTTTATGCTTGCAAAGGCAGTTAAACAACAGATTGTTACCACTGTCACTGTGGAAGCGGCAGCTGAAATGTCCTCGATTTCTGTAATTGGAGTCATCATAGGAATCATCAACCTTTCTAGGTCGTCGTCCTTCATGCCAACTGAGATGATCCCAGAACCATTTCTGATCATGAATGCAATTGATTCTGGGTTGGCTAGAGCTGCTGCCATGACAAGGTCCCCTTCATTATCACCGTTTTCATCGTCTACAGCAATAACAAACTGGAGAAGAATGAATAGTTAACTTTGTCGCTCCGGTTGACTATACAAGGGAAGCAATTATAATGCATCTATGCATTCAAGGTCCAGTCCTGAATTTTGAAGTGAAGCAAATAGACTTCCTCCATGGAAATGTGAATAATTCAGCATAACAAGATTTCACTTGTTCAGCCGATTATTTTCTGATAGCTTTGAAATTCTCAAAGAAAGTGTATTATAAGGGTAGCTTTAGAATTTTCCATTGCATGAATGTACTCATAGTACGATTAGGGTGTCTTCCTATGGACACTAGGCAAGTGGGTTCCACCTAGTCAAGCTACACAATGATGTGAATAATGGAAGCTGGGAGCTACTGACTTTGCTGCTTGAAGTATCCCTCTGCATGCAGAAGACCACATTAAGTTAAGATATCCAATCTGGCCTAGGTCAAGCAGGGCCGATGTGTTCAGCAAATCATGAATGGACCTATTTTGTCTTCAGCAAATCATGTTCACGTTGAAATGTTGAATAGAAACACACACACAAAAAACATGAAATACTAGTAAGGTGTGAGATATTCCGAGGACTTATTTTCACCTACCTTTCCTTCACGCAACGAGTTAATAGCATCCTCAATCGAGGAGAAACCCTCCGTAGGTTTGTCTGGGTCACCCTCAGCATCACTGACAAAGAAATCTCCTGTTTCCTGAGTGATTTCGGCACCAAAAGTCCGAAAGGAAGCACCAGAACCATCTAGTCCTTGCAAAACAGGCCCGTTCTTGTTCTTCAAAGGATCATTTGAATGCCCTGGACCACCAAATCCATCACCAATTGCATAGCATCTTAATTTTAAGCATCCCTTTCTGATAACTGCAAATCCTATACTGTTGATACAAACAGAGCCTTGCTGAAATCTGAGAATAAATCAGGACGGATGAAAAGTGACATTAGTTTTTTGAAATTCTTCGGTCTTGAGAAATTTTTAGAAGGGAAGAGTTGTACCTTGCGTCAACAAAAGCATGCGATGACAATTGTGAGCTCAGAAGAACGCAGTCCATTTGGCGATCCCAGTTAACCGATCCTGAGAACTCGGTTCTGAAATATGCTTATATACCTCTATCGCTTCCCGTGTCGCAACAACTCTCAGCCTATCACTTGGACTTATCTGCTCATGTGGATAACAGAAGAAAGATCATACAACCTGGAGGTGAACTGGCCACATATTTCTGAGCTGCAAGATACCAGCAGCCAGATCGACACATCACACACTTTAGGTGATGCCAAGATACCAGACTTTTTTTCTTTCGGAAGGAGAAAGATATCAGCCTTTTGAATGTGTTTTGTCTTGGGTGTACTTGAGAGTCAAATGTAGTAGAAGCTGGACCTGAAAATGACAGGCAAACGATATCCCCTAACCTCAAGTTTTTGGATGGCTTCTCCCCAATATGACACTCCAGGTCAATGTCCATCTTTTTTTTTGAGAGTAAAGGGGATTTCATTAATCATCAAAGGTTACAAGCTCATGCTCAACAGCCTCAGCAATTTCGGGTGGGGCATGCAGTCGACAGACCGCACATTTACCCGTTCTCTGTGCTAGTTGAGCTAACTCATGTGCAACTCTATTACAATCCCTCATTACATGGCATACTGTGGCCTCCTGGATTGTGGCAAGAATCGAAGAAATGTCCTGGAAGATCGGCGCTCATCTAGATCGATCCAGCCACTCCAAGTTCACGCCTGAAATCACTAAGGCGCAATCGGACTCAAAGGAAGTTGGCATATTGTTCGCACACGAACACGTCACCGTGTACCCCCGAGGCCGAGCGCGATGCGCGGGACACGGAACCGGGGGAGACCCGCCGGGAGCGCGATACGCAGGACACGCCGGCGGGTGCTTTTGGGAACCCGAAACCCCACACCCCCGGGAGGGACCCCGTCAGGGAGTACGGCGGCTATGGGCTGCCCTAGGTCGACCTGATCGCCCCCAGGGCCTCGAGTCTCGTTGCCGTGAAACACGAAGAACAACGAAGAACGAGAAGCATAAAACAAAGGGAGAAAATAGTAGATGAAAAGATAATGTATTGAGTGCGTCGATTGGGAGAGTTCCACCTCAATCGGCCATATACCCTTCATACTTATAGGGTATGCCCGGTCTTTGAGCTACAATTGGACTCTATCTCGTACAAAGATATGTTTCCATACAAACTCGAGATAACTTCCTAATCTGATCGAATTAACCGCCGTGATCTGGACTCCGCCTTGTATACGAGATGTCTTTCCATATTATCCGGGAGTCCTTCCAAATCTCAGACTTTCCTTTAAATGCCACGATCAACTATTGTTCCTTGAGCCCCAAGTCAAGGCCTCCAGCGCAGAAAGTCTTCGTCTTGAAATCCAATGCCTCGGCCCACCTGTAGGAAAGTACGGGAACGTTACGGCTTGGCAACCGACCTGGCGTGGCTGGGACTCGGATGCATCGTTCGGAGCCTGGCTTGGACCCATTCGGGAAGGCGAGTACTCGGGCGCACGAGAACTTAAGAAACGAGCGCTTGGGAACACGAGTACCCGGTAACACGAGTGCTCGGGGACGAGTACTCGGGGACATAGGGTGCTCGGGGTCCGGCACTCGGATCTCATGCTCGGAAACGAGTGCTCGGGGACACGAGTACTCGGGGCGCGAGTGCTCGGGGACATGAATACTCGGGGCACGAGTGCTCGGGGACGAGTGCTCGGGGGCGCGAGTGCTCGGGGGCGCCAGAACTCGGGACCGCGGGTACTCGGAAACGGGTACTCGGGATTCGGGGACGCTGCACCACTCGGCCTGGGCCACGATTCGGTAGCATTGCAGATCTTGCCCGACGCACTCGGCCCATCCGGGGGTACTGCCCAATTTGGTCGTCAACACATGCCCCCCTGTTTTCGGTATAAAGATGTATTTTTACCGAAAATAATAAGTCCTGTTCTTAGGGCGATGCGGACCATCTCATCGGCCATTTCTTCTCTTAGGGCGATATGATATATCGGCCACAGCACTTGTTATGCTTCTTGCCACACGCTCGGGTGGAACTTCTTCAGATACCTGCCATTGAGAGCTCGCGGCAACAGAGTGCCCTGCACGGATTCTACTAAGTATGAGTTCCCAGGAACCACTCTCGCAATTCTGAAAGGACCTTCCCAACTCGGCGACCATTTGCCAAACTTATTATCCTTCGAGCCGATTGGTAGGATGACCTTCCATACTAGTTCACCGACTTGAAAGTTCTTCGGCTTGACCTTTTTGTTGTATGCTCTGGCTACCCTTAGCTTGTCCCTTTCTATGGCCTTTAAAGCAACCAAACGCTTATCGGCGACTTCGTCAAGACCATCCATCATCAGATTGTAAAAGTCGACCGCCGATAAATCATTCTGTTTGGCTAATCTTAAAGCACTCAGATTTACCTCTACGGGTAAAACGGCCTCTTGTCCATACACGAGCTCATAGGGAGTCACCTTGGTAGCACTGTGTCTTGAAATCCTATGCGCCCACAACGCCTCGGACAACACCTCATGCCATCTCCTTGGGTTGTCTTCGATCTTCTTCTTGATAAGCTTGATTAGCACCTTATTGCTGGACTCGGCTTGTCCATTGGCTTGGGCATAATATGGAGAAGAATTGAGCAGCTTTATTTTATAGGACTCGGCAAACTCCTTTACTTGTCCCGCCATAAAAGAGGTACCTTGATCCGTCGTCAGAGTTTGAGGGACGCCGAATCTATGTATAATGTGCTCGGTTATAAATCGAATCACTTCCACATGTGTCATGTTCTTGAGAGGCACTGCTTCAGACCACTTGGTGAAATAATCAGTTGCTACCAATACGAACCGATGCCCCTTCGAGGAAGAAGGATAGATTTGTCCAATGAAGTCTAGTCCCCAACCTCTGAATGGCCACGGCTTGATAATAGGATGTAGCATGGCAGCAGGAGCGAGTTGAATATCACCAAACTTCTGACAGGCTTCACACCCCTTGTAATATCTGAAGCAATCATTGATCATAGTCGGCCAATAGAACCCGGCACGCCGTAATAACCATTTCATCTTGTGAGCCGACTGATGAGTGCCACAGATGCCTTCATGTACCTCTCCCATTGCAACTCTTGCTTGATCCTCGTCCAAGCATTTCAAAAGAACTCCGTCGACCGTTCGGCGATAAAGATCATCGTCGATCAAAGTGTATTTGAAGGCCATCCGCCGAACAATTCGGTCTACCCTCTTAGTCGGATCTTGTAAGTAATCAATGATCGACTTCCTCCAGTCTTCTCTGTTATTCATACTTGGTTTTCCACTGGCGACCGAGTCGGTGATTTCTGACTCGGCCTTTCCTACCGAGTTGGGCCCAAGCATCGGCTCTTGAGAAATATGAAAGACACCACGACTAACATGGTAGCCGGATGCTTGCTGCGCCAACTCGTTTGCAACCCAATTTTCTTGTCTAGGTATATGAGCAATACTAAAATAATCCAAGGTAGAGATTATATCTAGACACTTATCAAGATAAACATTAAGTGATTCGTCAAGACATTGATAAACTTTGGACACTTGTTGGACTACTAATAACGAATCACCGAAAGCCTCAATATGTGTGGCACCTATTACAATCAGAAGCTCTAAGCTGAGTAGCAAAGCTTCATACTCGGCTTGATTATTTGTGCAAAAATATTCTAGGCGGCATGAGGCTTCGTGGGTAGTACCATACGGAGATATGCAAACAACACCGACACCTTGGCCATTGCTACAGACTGAACCATCAAAGTACAATCTCCATGGTACTAGCGAGACAAGATCAACGTCAATGCTATGCTTGTCAACCCGATGTTCAACAATGAAGTCGGCAATGATTTGGCCCTTCATAGATTTCAAGGGTTCATAAGCCAAATCGTACTCGGTCAGCGCGTAAGCCCACTTGCCGACTCGGCCACTAAGAATTGGCCTATGCAACATATACTTGATGACATCGGTTTGACAGGCTACAGTGCAAGTACTAGACAGCAAATAGTGTCTCGACTTCGTGCAAGCGTAATATAGGCATAAGCATAACTTCTCAACGAAAGAGTACCTTGTCTCGGCGTCGAGTAGTCGCCGACTCAAATAAGTGACAGCATGTTCCTTTCCTTCGGCTTCTTGGGTTAACACGGCCCCAATTACGCCTTCCTCTGCTGCGATGTAAAGTCGGAAGGGTTCCCCATGCCTAGGCGCTTTCAATACCGGAGGGGTAGATAAATAGCCTTTGATCAACTCGAACGCCTCCTGTTGCCTTGCCCCCCAAGTGAAATCGACGTCATTCTTCAACCGAAGGATAGGAGTAAATGCGGTGACCTTTCCCGACAAGTTGGCTATGAATCTCCTCAGATAATTGATTTTACCAAGGAGTCTTTGCACGTCTCTTTTGCATGTCGGAGCTTGTAACTTCTGAATAGCTTCTATCTTTTTAGGATCAATTTCTATGCCATGCTGATGTATGATGAAGCCTAAGAACTTCCCAGCCGATACGCCAAAAGCGCACTTCAACGGGTTCATCTTCAGGCCGTACCTCTTCATCCTCTCAAAAGCTAAACACAAGTCGGCCAGATGAGATTCAAAGGCGTCCGACTTGACAACGATGTCATCAATATAGACTTCTAGTATGACGCCGAGTAGATCATGGAAGATTAGATTCATAGCTCTTTGATACGTGGCCCCAGCGTTCTCAATCCAAAGGCCATCACTGTCCACTCGAATAGGCCAAGGAACCCAGGGCAACGAAAAGCCGTTTTGGACATGTCCTCTTCGGCCATGAAGATTTGATTGTACCCCGCGTTACCGTCGAGGAAGCTGATGACCTCGTGTCCAGAAGCACTGTCAATAAGCATATCGGCTATAGGCATAGGGTACTCGTCTTTGGGTGAGGCTCTGTTCAAATCTCTGAAGTCGATGCACACCCTCAACTTGCCGGACCCTTTCTTTTCTACGGGCACAATGTTAGAAATCCAGTCGGCATACCTGCAAGGTCTAATAAAGTTAGCTTTGAGCAGCCGACCGATCTCTTCCTTGATCCGGTCATACATCTCGGGGTTGAATCTCCTGGCCGGTTGTTTGAAAGGTCTGAAACCGGCCTTGATAGGCAATCGATGCTCTACTAGCTCTCGGCTTAACCCGGGCATCTCATGGTATTCCCATGCAAAGCAGCAAACGTATTCTTTTAGCAAGCCGACTAGCTTAAATTTGCAGTCGGCTTTCAAATTCTTGTTTACAAAGGTCGGCCTAGAACTCGATCCATCCCCTATGTCTACTTTCTCTAATGGATCGGCCGATGTGAAACCTTGCCCTAACTTATCCATATCTTCTAACTCTTCTATAGACTCGTGCATATCGTTCTTACAAGACCGATACTCTGCGAGTCGCTTTTGTAGCCATTCCGAGTTAGGATCCATTTGATTGCTTCTTGTTTTGGAACCGATTGCCATCAACCGGCTTTGAGGGCACGGGTACTCGGCTATCTCCTTTAGTACTAGGGAAGTCGGTCGCCGAAGAGTTGCCGGGTTGTTGCCGACTCGCCAGCGCATCAACCAAGGCAGTTAAAACCGAGTTGGCCCGAAGCCGGTCGGCACTGACTGGCTTTAAAGATACGGGTACGAATCCGTTCTTTGTGGCGCTAAGGAAATCGAACCCGGAAAGGTCTCGCCCAGACAGACACATCGCATTGGGGTGCTGCCAGTCCACCAACGCATCGGCCAAGGCGACACAAGCCGAGTTGTCTGCGTGAATGACTTCGACTTCTTCATCAATCCATTGTATAAGGCATTGGTGCATTGTGGACGGCACGCATTGGTTGGCGTGAACCCAATCGCGGCCCAGTATGACGTTGTAATTTCCTTGCACCTCGGCGACGAAGAAGGCAGTGGCCAAAGTCTTGCTTCCGATGGTGAGCTCTACGTACATCACGCCTTTGGCCTCTGTGCTCTCTTTGCCTTCAAACCCATTGAGCACCATATTGGTCTTCATCAACTCGTTATCATGCAGACCTAACCTCTTGAAGACCGAGTATGGCATAAGATTCACCACGGCACCGCCATCCACGAGCATCCTCGCCACCGGTGTTCCATTAATATGGCCCTTGACATACAGCGGTTTTAAGTGCCTCACCGGCTCTGTCGGCTTCTCGAAGATGGCGTTCTTGGGGCCGAAGTCGAACTGGGCTACCTCCCTATTCTCATCTACAGCACGGAACTCGGCAGGTAAGTAATATACCATGTTTATGTCTATACCTGCGTGAACCGGTGTAGACTCGTAGTCCATCATTTCCTCTTCGCTATCTTCCGTGGTAGCTACCGACTTCGGCGACTTGCCGAGTAGAGGAGACATGTCTTCGGGAGTCGTCGTGTCCTCTGCTCGCTTAGGCTTCCAGACCTGCTTCGCGGGTATCATGGGCCGAATCTCGTTAAAAGATTCGTCCCTCAGCGTCTCAGCCTCTCGCTCAACCTTCTCCTGGCTCCTCATGCGCTGCAGCCTTCTTTTCTGGGTTTTGGTCAACCCGGGAGGACACCAGGTGGGCTGAGTGTACTTGGGGTCCCTGGGCCTGCTCTTGCTTGTACCGGCTTCATGGTCATTGGCCATAGACCCCTGCTGAACAGTGATCACATTATCGTGAGAGTTGACCAGATTACCGATAGTAATCGGCCCTTTGCCGAGTTGATTGATCTCCATTCTCGGTCCGTTGTCCGTTGGAGTATCAGCACTCGGTGACCTAGCACGCCACACCTTTCTGGCTGGTTGGCTCGGAGAAGTCGGTGAGGACCGACTGGTATCGCCACCGAGTCGGCCTTGAGTAGGGTAGTTGGCCTTCTGTGTCGGCCGACTGGCCTCCCCGCCTAGTCGGCCCCGAGTAGGATGAGTGAGCCTCTCACGGACGGGTCTTCTCAATGCCGACCATCCTGGATGGAAGGCGTAAGGGACCATTGGGTGCTGCCCCCATCTTCCGCTGCAGTCGTTCATGTAGGGCGTGCATGGAGGTGGCACCATCCACGGAGTCGGCATCCATGGCCCCTGTAGTCCGGCCTGATACTGGAACTCTGGCCTTGGAGGTGACCTTGGGCGTTTTAAGCGCGATGGCCGGTTAGGGATGACACCGGCCGCCTGGTTGGTGTATTTGGACAGCAACCTATCGAAAGTCGGCTTTACTCTTTTATGCTGAGCTCTGGCTTCATTGGTCTTCCACTTGCCGACTTCCGGACTCTTGGGTTTGATGAACTTGGCCCGGGTACTTTCTGGAGTCGGTGGCTGCCCCCCGAGTGCACTGGTGTGGTCTTCCTGTACTCGGGATTGCCCCTCGAGTGCGTGATTTCTGATAGTGATTTTCAATGTCTCTTTACCGCCGGGTTGTTTCTCGAGCACGACTTCCCTTCCCGGGGCTTGGCCGACTTCTTTCTTCCGAGGTTCCCCGAGGACCACATTGTCTTTGTTAGCTGATTCGGCTATGTCGGGCCGAATCAAAACTTTCTTCCCTTCTAAGTCCATAGCATTCATTGGGAATGGTTGTTTATCGATTTGTATATCGGCGAAATTCAATCGTCCCTCATTAATGGCCGATTGTATCTGTCGCCGAAAAACATTGCAGTCATTAGTCGCATGAGAAAAAGAATTATGATACTTGCAATAAGCTCGCCGTTTCAGCTCTTCAAACGGCGGTAAAGAATGAGATATTCTAATGATCCTATCTTGTAACAAAGAATCAAATATTTTATCACACTTAGCTACATCAAAGGTAAATTTTATCTGCTCTTCATGATTCTTGCGAGTCGGCTTGAGGGCATCACAAGTATATGGTTTGGTCTTGGAGGACCAAACGAACTCGGCAGCGTATATGTTACCCTCATCGCCCGAGCTGTCGTACTCGACCATGTGCATCCTAGGGCGATCGGGTTTGGACCTATGAATCTCTTTGACTTCTATGCTTCGGCTTTCTTGAGCCAAAGCTTTTTGCAAGACTTGGTTGACACTTAAGAGCTCATAATTTTCTATCCTTTCTCGGATGTGGGTCTTCAACCCGGCCAGTACCAAGTCGGCCAAGTCTCTCTCGGTTATTACCAAGCTGTAGCATCGGTTCTTTGTGTCCCTAAATCTTTTGACGTAGTCGGTGACCGACTCGTCGTGCTTCTGCTTGACCGATGTAAGATGCGTCAACTTGAGTTCATTGTCGCCGCTATAAAAGTGATCATGGAACTTCTGCTCTAACTGCGACCACAAGAGTATAGTGCCAGGCTGCAAAGCGGAGAACCATGACAAAGCTGTGCCAGTCAGTGACAAGGGAAATAGGCGCACTTTCAACTCGTTTATAGAGTTCGCTTCACCTAACTGTGCTAGATACTGACTGACATGTTCCCATGTAGTTTTCGTTCCTTCACCGCTAAATTTAGCGAAGTCGGGAACCTTGTAACCCGGAGGATATAGGATAGCATCATAGTAGTCAGGATATGGCTTCTGGTACATCCGACTTCTAAACTTCGGCTCGAGTCCGGATTCGGTAAACATCCTTTTCATGTCTTCCTGGAGCTTGGCTAAAATTTCGTCCGTAGCGGGCGAAGTCGCCGTGGGACGACTGGCCATGAGTGCGGCCTGTAATCCATGCGCCGAGTCGTGACTCGGCATCGGCTTAACCATGGTTGTGTTCATGGAAGGTGTAATCAGGCTCTGGTTCGGCGCTACCGCCGAACCGGGTATGCTCGTGATCGGACTAGGGCTGGCGGGTACGGCTACGAGTTGGTTGGTCTGACTAGGGCGTAAATTCAATGGCACGGGAAGCGCCGATGAACCTACTACCGAGGTCGGATCAGGGTTTAACACACCTACAGCCGTACCGGCAATACCACTAGATGTTGGGCGCGTGCTCCCCTTAACACTTGTGTTTTCCATGAACGTGTTGTAAACAAGAGTATTGCCTTCCGAAATATAACCTTGTATTTCGGCTATCTGTTCTGGGGAAAACGTGCTACTTACCGGGGTGTCAGCCTTCTTGCCGTATAGAGGAGGGAATTTGATTTCTCCAACCGGAGTAATGTTCCCTTGACGATCCTTCTTGAAGTTCGCGAGGAACGTCTGCAGATCTTCCTCCTCCCGCTTTTTCTTGTACGCTTCGAAAGCTTGGCGATGTTCCTCCGATAGCTCATTGTAGTCGGGCTTGATGATGTTATCGGTGCTGATCTCGCCGAGTTGTGGAATCTGATTGTTAGACATGATGATTTCGTCCCCAGCGGAGTCGCCAAAAAGTGTGTTCGCACACGAACACGTCACCGTGTACCCCCGAGGCCGAGCGCGATGCGCGGGACACGGAACCGGGGGAGACCCGCCGGGAGCGCGATACGCAGGACACGCCGGCGGGTGCTTTTGGGAACCCGAAACCCCACACCCCCGGGAGGGACCCCGTCAGGGAGTACGGCGGCTATGGGCTGCCCTAGGTCGACCTGATCGCCCCCAGGGCCTCGAGTCTCGTTGCCGTGAAACACGAAGAACAACGAAGAACGAGAAGCATAAAACAAAGGGAGAAAATAGTAGATGAAAAGATAATGTATTGAGTGCGTCGATTGGGAGAGTTCCACCTCAATCGGCCATATACCCTTCATACTTATAGGGTATGCCCGGTCTTTGAGCTACAATTGGACTCTATCTCGTACAAAGATATGTTTCCATACAAACTCGAGATAACTTCCTAATCTGATCGAATTAACCGCCGTGATCTGGACTCCGCCTTGTATACGAGATGTCTTTCCATATTATCCGGGAGTCCTTCCAAATCTCAGACTTTCCTTTAAATGCCACGATCAACTATTGTTCCTTGAGCCCCAAGTCAAGGCCTCCAGCGCAGAAAGTCTTCGTCTTGAAATCCAATGCCTCGGCCCACCTGTAGGAAAGTACGGGAACGTTACGGCTTGGCAACCGACCTGGCGTGGCTGGGACTCGGATGCATCGTTCGGAGCCTGGCTTGGACCCATTCGGGAAGGCGAGTACTCGGGCGCACGAGAACTTAAGAAACGAGCGCTTGGGAACACGAGTACCCGGTAACACGAGTGCTCGGGGACGAGTACTCGGGGACATAGGGTGCTCGGGGTCCGGCACTCGGATCTCATGCTCGGAAACGAGTGCTCGGGGACACGAGTACTCGGGGCGCGAGTGCTCGGGGACATGAATACTCGGGGCACGAGTGCTCGGGGACGAGTGCTCGGGGGCGCGAGTGCTCGGGGGCGCCAGAACTCGGGACCGCGGGTACTCGGAAACGGGTACTCGGGATTCGGGGACGCTGCACCACTCGGCCTGGGCCACGATTCGGTAGCATTGCAGATCTTGCCCGACGCACTCGGCCCATCCGGGGGTACTGCCCAATTTGGTCGTCAACACATATGTATCCATTCGGCAGCTAACCGGCACCCCTCCAGGAGAGCTAAAGCTTCGGCCTCCATGGCATCTGGACAGTGATCAAACGTTCGACACGAAGAGAGGAGTACAAGACCCCGGCAATCCCGCACAATAACGCCAATGCTTGCTTTTTCGGTTTCTTCTGAGAAGGCGCCATCAACATTGACTTTTGCATGCCCTTCCAACGGCGGTATCCAGTTTCCTTTTCTTGCCTGGATAAGCTCCGGAGTATGAAGCTGATCCACCCTTCTTACTACTAGTTTCTTTCCTTTAGCATTTGACTGCACCGCGTTTCCAGAGGCGCCTGACTCGTGGAAAGACAGAAGGAAAGTGACCGACTGAGTTATGGATGCATCCCCTTTCGCATGAACAGCATCATTCCTTAAAAACCATGCTCTCCAAAAGACCATCAGCAAAAGGGACTTCATTGTGTCGGATAAGTTGTCCAAAAGGATTAGCAGCCACTCTTGTCCAGTAAACTTCAGTAAGGATTCCTCAGGCAGAGCCCAATATTTCCTCATTTCAGCACGTAGAGCATGAGCTTTGGGGCAACTTACTATAGCATGGAAACTATTTTCATTAGCAGACCCGCACAGCTCACAAGTTCGAGAACACACCAATTTGCGTCTCCATTTGTTCTCCTGAGTCGGCAGACTATCATGAATGACTCGCCAAGCAAAGATCTTGATCTTAGGCAAGACTTTGATCTTCCAAAAACTTTTCCAGAGTTGACGATCTCCAGTTCCTGTATTGCTAGCAGCTGCCAACTGGTTATGATGTACCTCGTTCCAGGCCAGACGATACGCACTCCGTACCGAGAACAGACCAGATTTCTCAGGTTGCCATGCCAGATAATCTTCTCCCGGACCGGAAGGAATTCGTAACTTCAATATCTCCTCCACATCATATGGCTGAAAAATGTGCTTGAGTAATGGAACATCCCATTCCTTTGAACCGTTCTTTAGCAGATCAGCCACCCATCGCAATCGATTAAACGTCTTGCGTACAGGTATAGCAGCAGTAAGAGTCCGTGGTATCCATCGGTCACGCCATAAGCGTATTTTCCTGCCATTCCATACATGCCAAACCAGGCCCAATTTTAGAAGATCTAAACCATGTTCAATGCCTTTCCATGCAGGGGATGAGTTTGATGGGAAGGCTGTGTCAGCAAGGTCCCCATTAGGAAAATATTTCGCCTTAAGAATACGAGCGCATAAACTCTCCGTCATTTGGATTAGTCTCCATGCCTGCCTTGCAAGTAATGCTTGATTAAACGCCTGCAAGTTCCGAAAGCCTAAGCCACCGAGCGATTTTGGACTCGCAAGCTTATCCCAAGCCATCCAGTGAACTTTCCGCTGATCCATCTCCTCCCCCCCCCCAAAACTTCCTGATCATCTGAGAATACTCATCGCAAAAGTGAGTAGACATCTTAAAAATACCCATCTGGTAAGTTGGTATAGCCTGAGCAACACTTTTAATCAACACTTCTTTGCCTCCAGCTGATAAATATTTCTCAGACCATGAAGTGAGCCGTTTTGCAAAGCGCTCAGTGAGAGGCTGAAAATGTTCAGCTTTCATGCGACCCGAAGGGGTAGGCAGGCCTAAGTATTTGTCTTCAAAGGTTGAGCTAGTGATCTGAAGGGTTGTCATGACCTCCTGCCGAGCAACATCTGCACAGAACGGACTAAAAAGGATTGAACATTTGCTCGGATTAATCAATTGCCCAGTACTCCGTTCAAAAATGTCCACAGGGGCTGTTTTACTGCCTGAGCTTGGGCAAGATTGGCCTTTAGAAATAGCAAACTATCATCAGCAAACAAGAGATAGGAAATCCCCAGAGCCCTTCTGCAAATCTTCAATGGTGTAATATAATTCATAGCTGAAGAGTGCTGAAGCGTGCGAGCCAAACCATCAGCAACAAATAAGAATAAATACGGAGACAGCGGATCACCTTGGCATAATCCACGTGAAGGGCAGAACGGAGGAGACAACACCCCATTAAAACGAACTTTGTACCGAACAGATGTAACACAAGCCATGGTCCATTTAATCCAACGAATTTGGAAACCCATCTTCTCCAGAATGCGCTCCAGAAAACCCCAATCCACACGATCATAAGCTTTAGACAAGTCCAATTTGAGAGCACAGAAGTTCTTACTTTCCCTATCGCAACATTGGATGGCATGGAAACATTCAAACGCAATGAGCGTGTTGTCCGTGATCATACGCCCCGGAACAAAAGCGCTTTGTGTAGGGGAAATTAGCTCGTCCAGCAGAGGCCTCAATTTGTTCACAAGGCACTTGGAAACTATCTTGTATACAACATTGCAAAGATTGATCGGCCAAAAGTCTTTAACATCTTCAGGGGAACTCTTTTTTGGTATCAGAACAATTGTAGCATCATTCACACCCTCCTGCATAATGCCATCCTCAAAAAATTGACACACGCCTTTGATGATCTCCTGTTTGAGAATAGCTCAGTTGCGTTGGAAGAAACGTGCCGAAAAACCGTCCGGACCTGGGGCTTTGAGAGGTCCAATCTGAAATAATGCATTAGAAATTTCCTCCTCTGAGAAGGGGCGGCATAAAGCCTCATTCATCCCGTCAGTGACCAAACCATCAAATAACTCAACCACCGGCGTTGGGTCGATCAAAGGATCCTTAGAGAAGAGATTTTCGAAAAGCCAGTGGCTAACTCAGCCATCTCATCTGCTCGATCCGTCCAAGTGCCATCCTCTTTTTTCAGCTTAAGTATTATGTTTTTCTTTGCTCGCCATGACGCCTTGCGGTGAAAAAACTTTGTGTTCCGATCTCCTTCTTGTAGCCATGAGACCCGGGAGCGTTGGCGCCACAAAATCTCCTCCCGAATCAGCAATTCATCCATTTTCTTTTTCAGCTCACATACTTCCCATTGAGAATCTGAGTACCCTTGTTGATACAATAGTTCCATCCGATCTCTCAGCTTTGATAGTTCTTGTTGTACGTTCCCAACTTTCTCACGACTCCACGAGTATAGAGTTCCCATCATACTCTGTAATTTTCCATTGACATCGCCCAGATTCTGTGATAGCGGCCCCTCATCCCAAGCAGCTTGTATAACACCCGAGAGAGACTCCTCACGCTCCCACAATGCTTCATAAGGTCTGATCGAATGAGGAGGAGCTGACTGACACTTACTCAGTTCCAATAGGATTGGCACATGATCCGAACAAGATGATACCAGATGTTTAAGCCGAGCTTGTGGGTACCTCAACGACCAGTTTGGGTACGCCACAGCACGGTCCAAACGAACGCGGACATTGTCGTCGCCCTTTCGCTGATTATCGTATGTCCAATTCCGTCCCAGGAAACCAAGATCATGTAGGTCGCAATGAGATAAGACCTCTCTGAAATCCAGCATAAGATGCTCAGACCTTTTAGACTTCGATGATGCATTAGGTGAGGAATGTGAAGCTTGCATTAGTTCCTTCTGTACTCTCTTCTGATCACGAACAGTCACATAGCGAGCTGATGGAGGAGGCATTGGAGAGTTGTGCTTAACCAGTACAAGCTCTCTGCCCGTCGGTGATTGCTCAGTTTGTACGACATTCATATCTAGAGTTCTCCTGGCCGCCCCGCTACTGCCGCCCTGGGAATCAATAACAGGTTTCAAAGGGCTTGAAGCCGTGTCACCTTCATCCAAAGGCGCTTTCCGTTTTTCCCCGGAGTTCTCAGGGTTGCTGTGTTGCGATCCACTATCCTGTTCAGTATATAATCCATCATTACGATGGCCCATATCCGGCTTGCGCCGATCAGTGGCAAATCACTGGCGTCCCCAACCTGTAGGGTCAGCATATAGCCAGTCACCATACTGCTTGTCCTTTTCAGCATGAATTCCACTTCCGCACTGCTTACAGCTATGCCCAAGTAATCCACATACCTCACAAAAACGAGGAAGGCGCTCATATTTGATGTGGAACCATTCCCGCACTACTACAGAAAGGTCTAACCGTGGCGCCATATCCGAGGCGGTTTAGGAAAACTGCCACGAAAAACCAATATCGGAAGCGGTTAGCACGAATTTAGCGCCTCAGATAACGATTCCGGGAGCAACCGCCACGGATAACGCCCACATTGGAGGCGGTTATAAATAAGCAACCGCCTCCAATATTATCCGTGGCGGTTAACTGTTTATGACCGCCTCTTATATCGACGTTATAGGAGGCGGTTATATATTGGAAACCGCCTCGGATAAGCGAGTACATATCCGAGGCGGTTGCCGATATATAACCGCCTCGATTAAGTCGATATACGAGGCGGTTGTTTGGATTTAACCGCCTCCAATATGATTCACAGTATTTATTGCACTGCGCGAGCAGACAGACGACCATGTCTTAAATGTGGCGAAGTGCTGGGGAATTTTTGGGCGATTTGCTGTGGATTTTCAGTGGAGAAGCTACATTTGGTAGAGAAGTTGGAGAAGAACTTCCTTGTTGATTAAGAAAGGTTGGTGTTTAGTTTTTGAGTCATTTCATCCAATAATTTTTGTTGATTGTGCTCTTTTCTTGAACATTAGTTGAGAAGATTCAATTATATGACAATAATTTGATCGATTGAGATGTTTGAGTTATTTGTATGTTTGAATGCATTTAAATTTGTTGGTAAGGTATGCAAATTATGGAACAATTGTATAATTTGTGGGTAAAAAGGAAAAAAAATGATGGAAATTTTTTGTGGCGTATTTAATTTTTATACGAAAGAAAAAGTGGTAATATGTTAGTTATACGTTAGTAAATAAAGAGAGTCGACGCGTATATGTTAGTTATATTAGCAATTAGTATGGCTATTTAGTTATAGTAGTTAGTTATGTTAGTAATTATTTGTACAATTCGATTATGTCAGTAATTAATGTGTTAAACTCATCTCACGAAGTCGGTGCACTTAATAAATTTAATTAAAATTTCAAATTTCCATATGCACGGCTTAGATGGATCGATCGTGGATGTACGGAGCTCGCAACACAGAGGCGTATAGAGATGGAGTGAGATCATTTATGGAAGCTACCGAGGCGGACATGTTGAGACAGGGTAGAGGTGACACGTACTGTCCATGCCTAGACTGTCGTAACGTAAGGATATTTGAGCTCCATCATATTGAGTACCACATCTTCAAGAGAGGTTTTACGGAAGGGTATTCAACTTGGACCAAGCACGGCGAAGATCAAGCCGTAGTATCGGATGATGATATTTTTGCCGATGATATAGCAACCGATATTCCAATTGATATCCCTTGTGATTCACAACATGAGATGTCCGATGATCCGGAGTCGATGCCTGAGCTGGAACAGATGTTGCGTGATTTCGAAGGGCACGAAACCGACAGAGAGTACCAGCAATTCGTAGGCTTGATGCGGGCATCGGAGAAACCGCTTTTCGCAGGATGCAAGGCTAAGTTCACTTTGTTATATGCGTGCTTGAACTATTGAAGCTGAAGGCGAGCAACAGCTGGTCCGACAAGAGCTTCAACGAGTTGTTGGGCCTTCTAAGTGACATCCTTCCGGAGGGGAATGAGTTACCCATCAACACGTACAGAGCGAAGAAGTTGCTTTGTCCCTTAGGACTGGAAGTTGAAAAGATACATGCATGTCGGAACGACTGTATGCTATACCGGAAAGAGTCTGCGAAGCTACATTCGTGCCCTGTGTGCAAGGCTTCTCGGTACAAGGGTAAAATTGGAGTAGAAGGAGCTGAGGAATTCGTCGAGGTGACGAAGGGGACTCCCGCGAAGGTTGCTTGGTACCTGCCTGTAATCCCGCGCCTCAAGCGTTTGTTTGCAAACCCGAAGGAAGCAAACTTTTCCGCTGGCATGCGGACGAGCGGAAGACAACCGATGGAAAGCTGAGACACCCTGCCGATGCAATCCAGTGGAGGAACATCGATAGGAAGTATCCCCAATTCGGTGCGGAAACTAGGAACGTAAGGTTCGCGCTCAGTACGGACGGAATGAATCCATTTGGCAACATGAGCAGCCGACACAGCACCTGGCCCGTACTTCTCAGTATGTACAACCTACCTCCCTGGCTTTGTATGAAACGGAAGTACATTATGATGTCCACACTTATCGAAGGGCCTAAGCAACCTGGTAACGACATCGACGTGTATCTCCAACCGTTGATGGATGAGCTACAAACACTGTGGAACACAGGAGTGCACGTATGGGATGCGGACAAAAGAGAATACTTCACTCTGCGGGCCATGCTGTTCTGCACAATCCAAGACTTTCCCGCTCTCGGCAACACCTCCGGTCAGACGGTGAAAGGACACAAAGGCTGTGTCGTATGCATGGAGAATACCGTTAGCCTAAGTCTCAAGAATTACGGGAAAGTCGTGTACATGGGTCACCGGCGGTTCCTGCCTATAAGGCACCGTTACCGGAGGTGAAAGTCACAGTTCAACGGGAGAACGGAGAACGGTGCGAAACCAAGGCCATTAAGCGGTGCAGAGATATTCGAGAAGGTTAACGACGTGGATGTCGTGCTCGGAAAGGGTCGGAAAAAGAAGGCCGCTGATGAGTCGTCATACTGGAAGAAGCGATCTGTGTTATGGGACCTACCTTACTGGAAGGACCTAGAAGTCCGGCACTGCATCGACGTGATGCACATAGAGAAGAATGTTTGTGACAGCGTGTTGGGTCTACTGCTAAACATGAAGGACAAGATGAAGGATGGCGTCAAGGCCCGACTCGACATGGTTGATATGGGAATCAGGCCAGAGCTGGCGCCTGTACTTCTGCCTAACGGGAAGACATACATCCCCCCTGCCTGTTACACTTTATCGAAGGCAGAGAGAACCGAGTTTTGCAAGTTCTTGCATGGCGTGAAAGTTCCGGCCGGCTACTCAGCCAACATCAAGAGGCTCGTCTCGATGCAGGACCTGAAACTCATCGGCATGAAGTCTCATGACTGCCATGTTATAATGACACAGATGCTCCCAATTGCAATCAGGAATATCCTCCCTCCTAACGTCCGGGAATCAATCACCAAGCTTTGCTTCTTCTTCAACAAGATTTCTCAGAAGGTGATGGACATCTTCGAGCTAGATGATCTGGAGTTAGCGGCGGCGGAGACTGTATGTCAGCTAGAGATGTATTTCCCCCCGTCTTTCTTCGATATAATGGTGCATCTCATCGTCCACATTGTGCACGAAATCAAGATGTGTGGCCCAGTCTTCCTTCGGAGCATGTACCCGTTCGAAAGATTCATGGGAATCTTGAAGCACTACGTCAGAAACAGGTATCGACTGGAGGGAAGTATTGTCGAAGGTTATGCTGCAGAAGAGGTTGTCGAGTTCTGTGTTGACTACATGGAGTCGAACCAACCAATTGGCGTGCCCTGTTCTCGGCATGAAGGCAGGCTCGATGGAGTTGGGACTATCGGAAAGAAATCTATAACGGCGGACCAAGCAGGACACGCACTTGCCCACCGTGCTGCAACACACGACCGCCGTTGCCCCCTACATGGACGAGCACAGGGCAAAGTTAAGGCAAGAGCATCCAAATAGAACCGATGCGTGGAGGACGAGAGAGCATAACAAAGAATTCAACAAGTGGTTCAAGGAGCGTCTTCGTCTAGGTGCCTCTAGCGACATGCTTACCTGGTATGCGAAGGGCCCAACATTCCAAGTCGTCACTTGGCAAGGATACGACATTAATGGATACACGTTCTACACGAGAGATCAAGATAAGAAAAGCACATTTCAAAATAGTGGGGTCCGCATAGAGGCTTCTGATTTGAGCGGGAAACGGAGCTGGTACTATGGGTTCATCGAGGATATTTGGGAGCTGGACTACGTGTACTTCAAGTTCCCATTATTCCGGTGCCGTTGGGTCAATCTGCAATCTACGAAGGTCGATCTCCACGGCTTCATAACGGTTGACCTTGAACGTGTTGGATTCAAAGATGACTCATTCATCCTAGCCAATCAAGCTCACCAGGTGTTTTACGTGACCGACCCGGCGAAGAAGAATCTTCATATTGCACTACAAGGTAAAAGGAAGATTGTCGGAGTTCAGGGTGTCGTTGATGAGGATGAGTACAAGATCTTTGAAGATACACCTCCGATGCAACATAGCATTAGAGACGCGACGGCCGATGAACCTAATGAACCAGTCTACGTGCGTGAAGATCATCAAGAAGGGTTAGAGTTCGACGAGGAAATTCCTACCAAGAAGAAAAGGAGGAGGAAGCGGAGGCAATGATATAATTTGAGAAGTGGTGATGTTTATATATATGTGAATGGAGATGCAATGATATATGTGATGATTGTGTGTGTATGTGTGATGTTTATATATATGTGAATGGAGATGCAATGATATATGTGATGGTTGTGTGTATATGTGTGATGTTTATATATATGTGAATGGAGATGCAATGATATATCTGATTTGTTGAATTCTGTCCATTGAGACTTGAGAAAACAGAATGTGCACCTGCTGGGAAAAATATAAAGGAGGCGGTTGGACAAGTCTAACCGCCTCCTTTATCCTAATCGGAGGCGGTTAGACCGGGTAAAACGCCTTCGATTAGGTCTACGTGGAGGCGGTCATAAAACCGCAACCGCCTCCTTTATGACAATCCGAGGCGATTAGATCGACTTAACCGTCTCCTTTATCTCCCATATTGGAGGCGGTTGGATAGATTTAACCGCCTCCTTTATGGTAATCCGAGGCGATTAGATCGATTTAACCGCCTCCTTTATCTCCCTTATATAACTCAAACTGCCATCCCCGCGCGCAGAACGTTCTCTTTCTCTTTGCCTTCTCTTTCTCTTGCCCTTCCCGCCGCCCCCCACCTTCAGCGCCGCCGCCCCCCACCTTCAGCGCCGCCGCCCGCCCCGACCAGCGCAGCCTCCTTCCCCATCGCCGGCCTCCCCGAGGACCGGCGCCCCTCACCGAGCGCCCCCGACCGGTGGCCTCCTCCACGAGGACCGCCGCCTCCTCCCCGACCGAGGACCACCGCCGGCTGCCTCCTCCTCCCGAACGACCGGCCGCCTCCTCCTCCAACCGCAAGCACACGGAGTAAGTGCGGCCTCCTCCTCGTTTGTGAACTTGTGGAATCCCTAGTCTAGCAGAACATGAACTTGTGAAATTTTGGCCCATCTTGTTGTCCTTTTCCATAATCTTTTAGCCTTTTTTACCAATTCTGCACATGGGGTTAGTGATTGAATTGGCTGGTTACCAGTTCATCGAGAGGGGGCAATCTGGGTAGTCAGCACTGTAGAAATGGAGAATAATAAGAGAAACTGATTGAAGATAGGAGAAAATGAAACAAAATGGTATGCAGCAAAGATAACCTCCTAAAGAGAATAAAGAGAATGAGTGAATAAATTCTTATATTGCACTTGTAAATGTAGTTACATATTTATACATAATGAAAAGATAAAAGTTGCCATTTGAAGAGACACCTCTCCTTAATAGACAGCTATTCTCAATTGATCACATATCTTTTTATTTCATAACATCCTCTTGGGTGCGCCGCCTCGTTTAATTGGGTTTAATTATTAAGTTATGTAGAATGCAATTTCGGTTAAATGATAACTTATTATTAGAATGCAATATTAGGGATTATTTTGTTTCAATTGCAACCCTAAGTACGCGGTTCTACCGGTAAGAAACTAGCGCCACTGCTAATGTCGAGTGTTTAGTCGTTCTATTCGCCCTGAGCGTAAGACTCATGTTTTCAGGAAGCGACGAAAACTATGCAAATCAAGATGTTGGAAGATATGGACCTCACCCAGGTCCGGTCGCACATCGCCGGCTTCCTGAACAACGAAGTCATTAGTGCCGAAGGACGCTTCGGTTCCCCGGGAACTTAGGATTGAGATTAGTTAGATGATTACGTAGGTTCCTACTTAGGTCCTTAGTTACTTCATTAACTTCTACAATCAAACTTTGTAATTATCTGTCCAACAGGTGGTTTCGAATTATAAGTGCACTTGATGTTCTTAAACGTCGTGTTGTTCATTTTTTTCTCTCACTGCTAACGTTACTCTATTACATATGATGCTTCTTTATCAACAGATATGGTGTATGGAGGCTTCCGCGCGTGGTTCTATTCATGTGAACAATTGAAGAGAGGTCTAGTTTTGTTTAATTTGATCAATATCCTGGCTGTGAATTGAGGATATGACTCAAGTGAACAACTTTTGTAATATTTATTAATTCGTATGCGTATGTATGTGAATGTTCACATGTAATGTTTTGTGGTCGATCCGAGAATGAATGAATGTTTGAAGTGTGCTGTGCTGGTTGTGCCTGCTGTGATTTTGATGTATATATATATATGTCTATTTGTTTTTTCAGGGATGCTAGTAAATTTGGGAAAATAATGCCTGGTGAACAACATATCGGAGGCGGTTATCTTTACCAAAACGCCTCGGATAAGAAAATATAGGAGGCGGTTATCTTTATCTAAACGCCTCGGATAAGAGAATATAGGAGGCGGTTATCTTTACCTAACCGCCTCGGATATGTGTATATCGGAGGCGATTGTATTATTTTGAGCGCCTCTAATAATACATTATCTGAGGCGCTTATGAAAACGTAACCGCCTCCGATATGCCCTTATCCGAGGCGGTTAATGAGTTTTAACCGCCTCCGATGAGCTCTTATCCGAGGCGTTTGCATAACCGCCTCCGATTGACGCCCCCATATCCGCAACCACTCCGTCGAGGCGGGTGCTATAACCGCCTCGGATGTGCTATTTTAACCGCCTCGGATATCGTTTTCTGTACTAGTGCCGTTTGCCGCGACGAACAACCGAGACCAGCCGAGTTAACGATTTGAGAATATCAAACATGACTCGAGCGCGGATGAAGTTGCCGGCTTTATTTCCTTGCGGCTCAAGCTCCAGAGTCAAGAGTTTGCCCACCCTGCCAACAAGCTGAGAACACACAGGGTATGTGCGATATTTCTCCGGCAGGTCGTGAATCTGGATCCAAATCGGCATTGAATCCAAGCTAATCTATGATGGTTTAGAGAAACCATCGTACTCCACCAGAATTACTCCAAATCCCCTGAACAGCCATGGTCCAATGCTCATAGTCTTCTCCCAATCCCCCAAGCAAAAGAAGCGAACTGCAAACAGATTATCCCCTAGCACCCGAAAGCTGGGATCCCGCGCCAGGTTCCATGCAGAATGCATGTTGGAGAAGAACGCTGCATGGCTGAAAGATTTAGTCGTATGAACCTTTGCAAGAGCAAGCCAATGAGTGCCATCGTCCGGATCATGGTCGCTCTCTTCAAAAATCACGTCATCGAGTTCTTCGTCCTTCAGCTCTAGATGTTGAAGAAGCCGATCAATCGCCCCCATGTGCCGAGCAGTAGATCCGTTGTCCCCAGACCCATCCGTCGCAGCACTTTCGGCCATAGTCACCAAGTTCGTCAGATTCAAGATTTCCGGGGAGCTACCAGAAGTATGCGAAGACCACCGCACGATACGGTCTCCGCCAGGCGCCTCCGGCGTCTTATCGCCTCAGACTTCGCCCTCGCCGAAGGAAATTCTAACCATGTCTTAAGCTGCAAGATTACCCACCTCCCCTCCTTTTCTGAGGTAAAATGCAAAATATGGTCACCACGTTGCGAAAAGGAAATTCTAACCATGTCTTAAGAGATCATGAGTTTCATCCCACTGAAATTATATACAAGCATCGTGTAAGTTTCGTCCCATTTGCCCGCGGTTTCCACTGAAAAAGTAGGTAAATGAGGCTACCGGACTTGCCGATGCAGGTGGCGTGGTGGCCGTACACCGACCGGAGGTCGTCGCGCAGCACGGCGTCCAAGGTGAACGAATCGGCCGCGGAAGCAAGGGCAGGAATGCGGCCAAAGAAAGCAGCGGTGGCTGCGGCGCCGGGGAAGACGGCGACGTACGGCGGTGGCCAAGGCAACGCTTGGCGCGGCATTATTCGAGGGGCGCGGCGCCTTGACGATCTGGGGGAGGCGGGGAGAGAAAGAAAGGGAACTGATCATAGAGGGAGCCTAGCTTCCTAGAGATCGCTGGGACATCATTGACATGTACACTAGGACCTCCACCCGTGACAATGCAGGATCAATTCCGGGCCTCTAACCATCCGAATTCGAGACAGCAGCGTCAACTGTGACGTGGTCTGTGCATCTGAAAGATCTTCACCTCGGTAGATGACGAAAATTTCTGATTATGGAAGGGCAACCAAAAACTCTGCCGCACATTGCCAACATGGCCACATTGCAGCTATGATGTTGACATAGCAAACTCAACCCTGACAATGATCAGTAAGCATGAACCCTTAACATATCAGCTACAGCTTTGAGTTATCGACACTGATCCTTGACAAAAATATCCGGTGGAAACAATAGCTTCTAGTCTCACCGAATGGATCTCCTAATTCCCGTGTGTCTTAAGTTTAAAAAGCCCTCTCAGAAACACAAAATAAAGATAACAAAATGTTTTCAGTTCTCATATGGCTTCTATCCCAGAGTTCTGGCTGACTTTAGGTCCTGCCCACTGTTGGCTGGCACGGGACTTGGTCCATGGATCAAGAGGGACCCGCTGGGGTGGCTGTGGTGTCGCAGGTTTGGCCTCTCGAAGTTCATTCTCCCGGTCGACAAACCTGTGTATGACACGAGCAACAAGATGATGATTGCAATCTCATCATGCCATATACTTTGTTTCTCTGTTATAATGCACTGGAAGCTATTAAGTTTCCTGATTGAAGTTGGACCATGTGCAAAGGGCAAAATAGACTTTTGTGTGTGTTCTCTCTCCTCCCAGCTCAAGAAATATTATTCTAGTGATGGCGGCAAATTACCCGATTTTTGTAATGGTACTAGACAAATTGGTGTTTTTGTAGCGTGTTTGAGCAATTGACACAGGATAACCAAATTTGCCAATTTTCTTTCATGTCGTATCATCATCGTGTCTTTGAAAAACAATGAAATCTTAAGTAGGCGATTTTTCAAACCTCAATGGAATCTTGCTATACATTAGTAAACATAAAATACAAAGAAAACCATCTCGCACCACTCAGTGGAAGATGGGTGTGAGTTCGATAATATAAATTCTTAGGATCGTAGCTAATTAAAATTGAAGGATACTACACACTAAAATGTGAAGTCAAAATATTATCTAACACAAACAGTGCATGGAAATGCTCTAAAAATAAAATTATAAGTTTGCACAGTTAAGGTATATGAAGGACAAACATACTCGATGTATGCCATTGGTGCAGCATCCCCAATTCGTATCCTAGTTCGTAATAGTCTTGTATATCCACCAGCTCGATTCCTATATATAAGTGGAATATAATGAAGGTACATACGATAAAGCTTGAAAAGAAGATAAAAGCAACTGAGTTCCTTTGAACATGCTAGCCTGAACTAAAAATGAAACCAACCCATAAACATGTAAAAGTTACTTGTAGCGGTATGCAAGCTCCGTGAATAACTTGTGAACAACATCATCACCCCGAACAAAGGCCGATGCACGTCTTGCTGCATCAAGTGTACCCTACAATTATATAATTTCCATATGTCAACATAGCAGCAGTTTCAGCAGTAGGAACTCTTAAGAGAAAGAACTAACAGAAAGCATGCAATATATCTGGGCATGGACATTTAACTCAAGGGGAAATGCTGGAATGTGGAATGATACAATTTTTAAGTACACAAAAAGTTATCCCTGTATCTGAAACCTATGTGCTCTTAACTTCGTCATTACAGGGTGACATTCAGATGGGTGGGATCTCATTTCGTATGATCAGTTTTGAACAGAGCATCCTTGAATTACATGCTAACTTCGTCATGAAACCAGTCTCCATGAAGCTCTACTCATACTTTCAATTTGCTAAAACAAAAGAATGCTAACACTGAACACCTACTTAGGTAGTCAAACTTCACAAATTTAATAAGTTCCCAAGTTGCCAGGAGACGCCACAACAGGAAATAAGAAACCAAAGTACTGAACTAATATATTTGCACTTCATTACTAGGTGACTATTCGCTGTTGATAAGCCAACGTGTCCAAATCATGCCACTTTTTCTGCAATCGGTATAATGAGTATAAGAATCAAGAATGAATGGAGTTTTTCCTACACATCTGACAGCGAAAGTTATCAGCCCCGGCAGAAGATTACCCCTACCCCCATCTCATTCTTGCAAGATGCTGGTTTCATTTCACCAGTCTAGTATCCTTAACCTAAATTCAATTTGTTTGGGGAGGTAGTGAATGCTAAAGGGCATACATCTTTGCCGAGCTGCACCATCTGATCCGCCTTCCGCCGCACCTCCTTCGCCTGAAACGACAAGAAGCAGCGCATATAAAACAGAAGGGCCAAATTTTCTGGCGCAGAGAACATGCACTCCTCCCGCCGCAAGGTGTTCGACGTAGTGCCGGAGTGACAGAGGGACAGGAAGCTACCTACCTTCGCGACGGTGGTCTCGATCCGCTCGTGCTTCACCAGCTGCGACACCATCGTCCTGCCGAGAGAGAGAACGGGAGGGGACGGAGAGACGTAGCCGTGGATCAGGGAGAGCGCGAGGGTGAAATGGATGGAGACGGGGGGAGCGACAGAGACAGAGAGGTGAAGACCTGAGCATTGAGACGCGGTGGGCGGCGTGGCGGCCGAGCTTGCGGAACTTCCCCATGGCGGCGGCGGCGGGAGAGGAGAGTGACCGGCGGTGAGCGATCAGTGGGGCTGCGGAGTCTCCTACCACTTCGAGGTTTCTGTGCTGCGTCCGTTGGGCTTTGATGGCCCAAGATGCAGGCCCAACATTTATATTTGGGCCTGATGAAAAAGGAAAAAAATGCCTACTCCTGCCGGTTGTAGCTCCCAAATTTAGACTCAGATATTGGATTAAAATAGCCGTGAGAACAGACAACAATTGGTTAACCAAACGATAGATAGATAAACAAAATTATCATAATTCATCATAATACCAAACGAAGCATTAGCAATTGAAATTGAACAAGCAGCTTAGGATAATCACATCGATGGATGGTATAGTGATCTAAAAAATAAAGTCAACACAAGTATAATTAAGTAGTATGCTTCTCTTCTCGCAACAACAAAAAAAAGAAAAGAAAAGAGTATGTAACTACGTATAGACAAATAGAAAAGAGTATGTAAACACAGAACACAGTAATCTGTTATGAGCGAAGGCTCCGCAACGACAGATGCACGGGCTGCTTGTTGGACCCCAGTAACAATCTGCACCGCTCCTTCCACGTCCCGAATTTTCAGCTACAAATGGTGTTAGCTATAAATCTTTAGGCATTGTCTTAAGGATCTCCTAGCCACCATCCAGAGCACCTAAACATTGAGTCATCAGTAAGCATTGGTTATACTTACGGCCATTGGATGAAGATGCCATTGCCGTGGGTGTAGAGGAAGTAGGCGTGGTCGTTGGACGAAGAGGAGGAGGAAGAACCACTCGGTGTAGGCGTAGCAGAGGGAACCGGCGACCTTCGGGTCGCCACCGGCACTGTCCGGTGGCCGGCGTCGTCCTGGCGGCGTCGGACTTCCCGATGCTCCAGCACTCCCCCAGATCGGATGGGCGTTAGACTTGTGGGGATTAGGGTTTAACTCAGGTGAAAATCCGTATCCCCCTGAGCTCCAGGAAACCCCCTATTTGTATAGCGCTGTGCATCGGGGGACCGAAACCATGAGTTGGTTGGGCGCCCCCGATTAGGGCGCGAGTTGTTGAGCTGCACGTTGGTGCAGAGCTCAATCCTTATCCCTTTTGTGTGACCGTTAGATCAATTCCAACATTCTCCCCCTTGATCGTAAGGTCAGATCTTAATAGAAAGTATACCAAAGCAAAGCGTTACGGTGACCAAAAGAAACGCCACTGAACCTCAATACTTATAGTATACCGTCCTATCTCGAAATGAAAACATGTTACTTAATGGGAGATGGTTTCATTCGATGGTCCCTTTATTCCAGGATCAAAGGCTCTCCAGTAAACCCATGCCGGCTACATGATTACAAAATATACTGGGCGGCAAGCCTTTCGTGAGCGGATCCGCAAGCATTTCTGTCGTACTTATATGCTTAACATTAATGGTATGATCCTGGATTCTATCTTTCACAACATGATACTTAATGTCGATATGTTTGGCAGCACCACTCGACTTGTTGTTACTCGTATAGAAAACTGCGGGTTCATTGTCGCAGTATAACGTTAGTGGTCTAGAAATACTATCCACAACTTTTAATCCGGGAATAAAATTCTTTAGCCATACAGCCTGCCCGGTGGCCTCATAACATGCTATAAACTCTGCCTGCATCGTGGAGGATGCAGTGATCGTTTGTTTGGAGCTTTTCCAAGAAATAGCTCCCCCTGCAAGTGTGAAGATATATCCTGAAGTGGATTTCCTACTATCCACACACCCAGCAAAATCAGCATCTGAATAACCAACAACTTCCAGGTTATCAGATTTTTTATACGTTAGCATGTAATCTTTGGTGCCTTGCATATAGCGTAGGACTTTCTTAGCGGCCCTCCAGTGGTCCGGTCCTGGATTTGATTGATATCTGCCAAGCATCCCGGTTACAAAAGCCAAGTCAGGGCGCGTACAGACTTGAGCATACATGATGCTTCCGACAGCAGAAGCATAAGGAACCGACTTCATCTGATCAGTTTCATATTGGTTCCTTGGACATTGAAATGTCCCAAACTTGTCGCCCTTGACTATAGGGGCAGGTGAGGCAGAGCACTTATGCATATTATATTTCTTTAGTACTCTCTCAAAGTATGCCTTTTGTGATAGTCCCAACATACCTTTGGACCTATCCCGGTGAATCTCAATACCGAGAACATATGAGGCTTCACCGAGATCTTTCATATCAAAATTGGAAGACAAGAATCTCTTGGTTTCATGCAACATATCCTTATCGCTGCATGCCAATAAAATGTCATCCACATACAGGACTAAAATGGTGAACTTGTTGCCCTTAAACTTGATGTATATGCAGTTGTCCACCTCATTTTCCTTAAAACCAAAAGTTCTGATGACTTGATCAAACTTAAGGTACCATTGTCTTGAAGCCTGTTTTAAGCCATAAATTGACTTCTTTAAACGGCATGCCATATGCTCCTTTCCTTCCACAACAAAACCTTCTGGTTGTGTCATGTAAACGTCCTCGTTCAAGTCGCCATTAAGGAATGCCGTTTTGACGTCCATTTGATGTAGCTCTAGATCATAATGAGCTACAAGTGCCATGACTATTCTGAAAGAATCTTTAGTTGAGACTGGCGAGAAGGTTTCATTATAATCGATCCCCTCTCTTTGTGTGAAGCCTTTTGCTACGAGTCTCGCTTTGAACCTTTCGATATTTCCTTTGGAGTCATACTTAGTTTTGTAGACCCATTTGCAGCCTACCCTTTTAGCTCCATCAGGAATTTCTACTAAGTCCCATACATCATTTGAGCTCATAGACTTTAATTCGTCTTCCATGGCGTCAAACCACTTGGACGAATTTTCTCCTTTAATAGCTTCCTTGTAAGAGGTTGGGTCTTCTGCCTTCCCTATATCATTTACATCTTCGTTCATGTAAACAACATAATCATTTGGGATGGCAGATCTTCTTTCTCGCTGTGACCTTCTCACAGGCTCATTAGTGGCTTCATTGTTTGTCGCGGGGAAATGTTGAGGCTCAACATTAGGCGCTGCATTAGGGTTTTCTTGATCCTCAACATTTGGTGTGTCGACGTTTGGTACTGCATTGTCTACTGGGGGGTTGAACACTGTCGTTGGAACGAGTCTATCTTGGACAATCGGGAATGGGACACAGACCCGTTTCTCCTCAAGATCTACATTCCTAGGTTCAACTATTTCATTATCCTCAAAGAACACAGCTTGCCTCGTTTCTATAAACTTAGTTGTATGATTTGGACAGTAGAAACGATATCCCTTTCCCCTATGAGGGTATCCAATAAAGTGGCAGCTGATGGTCTTCGGATCCAATTTCTTAATTTGTGGATTGAATACCTTAGCTTCAGCGGGGCACCCCCACACACGTAAATAATTCAAGCTCGGTTTCTTTCCCGTCCACATCTCATAAGGCGTGTTCGGTGCTGATTTAGTGGGAGCCAGATTAAGTACATGTGCGGCTGTCTTTAGTGCCTCCATCCATAAATTCACTGGTAAAGTCGAGTGGCTAAGCATGCTTCGCACCATGTCCATAAGTGTGCGATTGCGACGCTCAGCTACTCCATTTTGCTGAGGTTCACCAGGCATTGAATATTGGGCAATTATTCCATTTTCAGCAAGGAACTTTGCAAAAGGTCCAGGAATTTGCCCATAAGGAGCGTGTCTTCCATAATATTCACCACCACGATCAGACCTTACAACTTTAATCTTTAGGTTTAGCTGATTTTCAACTTCAGCTTTATATATCTTGAATTTGTCTAAAGCTTCAGATCGATCGCGAATGGGATATATGTATCCATAACGTGAGTAGTCATCTGTGAATGTGATGAAATATTCAAAACCGTCCACAGACTTTATATTAAAGGGTCCGCATATGTCAGTATGTATAAGGTCAAGGATCCCTTCGGCTCTTATTGCTCCTTTCTTAATTATCTTAATATATTTTCCTTTTATGCAGTCAATACAATTGTCCATATCAGAGAAGTCTAAAGGGTGAAGAATTTCTTTTTTTATTAAACGTTCCATTCTCCCCCGCGAAATGTGGCCCAAACGACGATGCCACAATTTCGAAGAAGGATTTTGACTTCTCTTTTTCTTATTGACATTGTCATGACTACATTCATTCACAGATGCATTCATGTCATTATGAGATTCACAAGGAGATAACATATATAGTTTGCCTCGTCTGACACCGAGGCCAACAATATCATTATTTAACTTAAGCGTACATCGTTTATTATGAAACGAACATTCAAAACCTAAATCATCCAAACAAGATACGGAAATTAAATTCCTACTTAAGGTAGGTACATAAAGGACATCATGAAGCTGAAGTAGGAAGCCAGAGTGCAACTCCAAAGTGAGAGATCCCACAGCTTCAACGTCAGCTTCTTGATCATTTGCCACCTTAAGCTTTCTTGTTCCCCTTCCTAAAGTTCTCCTTGTATGGAATCCCTGTAAGGAATTTGCAACATGAATAGTTGCACCTGAGTCAATCCACCAAGTACTTTGGGAATAATCAACATAAAGTGATTCATCAACAAAAGTGATTTCATCAGTACCTTTCTTGTTGAGCCACTTTAAAAATTCAGCACAATCTTTTCTAAAATGGCCTGGTTTCTTGCAGAAATTACAAAGATTATTGTTTGCAACTCCAGAACCACTTGCTTCTGTGTGAACCTTTTCTTTCCCTTTAGGGCTCATAAATGGCTTCTTGTTGGGCTTATGATCGGCAGGTGCTTGAAACTTTCTTTTGGCTTGACCAATTTGAAATGCTTGGTCCTTTTCTCTTTCAGCACGCAACCTTTCTTCTTCTTGGGCACAGTGAGCGATCAACTCATTTAGGGTCCATTTGGTTTGTTGAGTATTGTAGTTGATCATAAAAGGCCCAAAATCTTTAGGCAACGAAGTCATAATAAAATGGACTAAGAAGTCCTCATTAATTATCATGTCCATAGTTTTGAGTTTAGCTGCTGCATCACTCATCCTAAGGATATGATCCCTTATGTTGCCATTCCCTTCATACCTCTCATTAGTAAGCCTCTGAATGAGACTTGTAGCATACGCCTTTGAGGAGCCTTTGAATTGCTCCTCAATGGACTTTAAATAGTCAGAGGCATTGGGACTTTCAGGGATAGCTCCCCTAATACCCTCGGAGATAGCCATTTTCATGATTAGGAGAGACATCCTATTGGAGTCCTCCCACTTTTCTACCTTAGCATCATAAGCCTTCTTGAGAGCCTCATACCCAGTTACATTTGCAGGTGGTTCAACTGGTTTATCTTCCCTCAACGCAAGGTCGAGTTTATTGAGCCCTAAGGTGCACTTAATTTGATCTCTCCATGTTGGGAAATTACTCCCCGTAAGTGGTTCAATGTGGTCAATAGACTTGGCCACATGAACAGTAGCGGAAGCTGAAATAAATTCAAAAATTTCATAAGTATAGGGTTCATTACAAAATTTGCATAAAATTAACTCTAATTCGCATCACCGTTGGGCAGAAAACGAAAAAGAATTAATTGACATAAGAGGGAGTGGCTCAAAATTATAAATCAACGTTGGTCAGAATTATAAATTTGAGCCAAAAATTCTCAGATTAAATATCAATTTTATAACATTAATTTTCAACATATATTGATATTTAAAATGAGAATGTTATTGAAGAAAATGCCATAAGATGCATTAAACATTAAAATTTTCTGAACAAAATTTCTCGTTGGTTCCATTTTGTCCAGAAAAGTAAACATGAATTTACAGAACATTATTTGGGCTATGTAAAACTTGTTTAATCAGTGCAAAAAGAATTAACAGAAAAGTTTTAAACTCAGAAAATGCACTGATATTCATAAAAGCCCAAAACTTCATTCGGCCCAAGCTAACCCACGGCAGCCCTTTCATTATTTCGGTCCAGCAGAAAAAACAAGCGGGCCAAGCAAACCTGGGCAATAGCCCCACGGCCGAAAACGGCCCGTTCTATTCTCCCCCGCAGCCCCGCCTTCATCCTGGCCGTCCGATCGATCGGACGGCTGACGTCCGCCCCGCCCGGAACAAAACCGGCACCCGGCCGAAAACCCTAGGGCATTCTGCCCCGGCCGCTCCCCCGTTTTTTCCCGCACCCGAGAGAGGCGGCGCCCGAGCCTGAGAGCGGCGACGGCCGGGAGGCCGGGTCGCCGGAGGGGACCGCGGTGCGGTGGCTCCACTCGCCGGAAAATTTCTCCGCTCCCCTTCTCCCCCACGTTTCTTGCTCCCGAGAGAGACCCGGCGGCCCGAGCTCCTCCCGTTTTCTTCGCTCGCCGGCGGCCATGGAGTCGCGGTGGCTCCGCTCGCCGGAGAAGCGCGCCCGGCCCTGGGCCGCGCGCTCCTCCGTCGAGCGATGCCGCCGAGTCTCCCATACGGCGCTCCGGTGGCGGTCCTTCCGCGCGTCGCCTCCGGGGAGGACGACGGCGTCGCGGCGTCAGCTCCCTCGCATGGCGGCGAGGCCGAGCGGTCCCCCGAAGGGTGAGAGGAGCTAACGCGGCGTCATGAGGTATTTCTCGAAGCCCCGCTTTAGGAATTTTTATTTTCTAGGGTTTCGGGATTTTTGGGGAAACCGGTGGAGGACATGTTGGATTTGGGGATTGCTTAATTTCAAACATTTGGACTCAATCCCCTCCTTCTCTTTGCTAAATTTGGGAGCACATTAAACCAATTGATTCGGCCAGACGGGAATTAGGGTTCTAGAGAGGCTAGTATTGCTCTGATACCACTGTTAGCTATAAATCTTTAGGCATTGTCTTAAGGATCTCCTAGCCACCATCCAGAGCACCTAAACATTGAGTCATCAGTAAGCATTGGTTATACTTACGGCCATTGGATGAAGATGCCATTGCCGTGGGTGTAGAGGAAGTAGGCGTGGTCGTTGGACGAAGAGGAGGAGGAAGAACCACTCGGTGTAGGCGTAGCAGAGGGAACCGGCGACCTTCGGGTCGCCACCGGCACTGTCCGGTGGCCGGCGTCGTCCTGGCGGCGTCGGACTTCCCGATGCTCCAGCACTCCCCCAGATCGGATGGGCGTTAGACTTGTGGGGATTAGGGTTTAACTCAGGTGAAAATCCGTATCCCCCTGAGCTCCGGGAAACCCCCCATTTGTATAGCGCTGTGCATCGGGGGACCGAAACCATGAGTTGGTTGGGCGCCCCCGATTAGGGCGCGAGTTGTTGAGCTGCACGTTGGTGCAGAGCTCAATCCTTATCCCTTTTGTGTGACCGTTAGATCAATTCCAACAAATGGCACCTGAGCTGAACCAATTTTTCTCAGGCCCGTTTCTTCGTGTCCACCTTTCCCAGCTTGGACTTTCGCTGCTTGAACACATGCAGGTACAGCTTCAGCCACAGAAGCGGGTAGATCAGCAGCACAACCTGCCAGTGGTAAGTGAACATCAAGATCAAACAGAAGTAGAAGGAATGCACGGTCAGTTTCACTGCCTTTTTTTTCAAGAGTAATGGAGGACACACAACTCACTCACGCCACACACACGTGTGCACGCCCACTGCACAAATTAGAAATTTGCGGAGGCTCCCAAGACCTCACGTAACGTGGGCGCATGCTTTGCCACTTAACGCACACGCTTGTGTGTACTAAGATTGAAAAAGGCACATCACGTCGACCGACGTACCAGGAGAAAAGAATGGTAGCTTATGGAGAACTTTGCAAAGAAGCCTGAGTAGAGGTCCCTCTCCTTCACAAACGGAAGAGCTTGGTACATTGTCCACACTGCATGCAAAGATAACAAGGAAAGTACAACAATGGATGACAAGATTGAGGAAAATTTTATTAAGATGCGCAATGGTGTGTGATACTGCAATTGTTTTGAGCTTACTTTCTCCTGGTCCTACCCCGATTGGATACAGCGGGATAAAAGCAGTGTACCTACAGGGGAGTTGGGTGAGATTAATTTTCCCAAAGGATTTATGATAAACTGTGAAAAGAAGTTAAGCAGTTTAATGTGAGAACTGGAGTGCAATGATCGGAAAAATCTAAGTGGAGCAGGTAGATTTATGAACCTGGTATAATTCATACAGGACATGACTATTTACAGTAGGTTTTCCATTTTATATTACAAATATGAAAGGTCCAATGCTGTTCCTTCAGAAAACGATAGATTCTTCTGCCAATCAGTTGAGTTTACTCTGTGATCCTTTTTCAGCATGCTCGAGAACAGCAATGACTCATAAGATAGGGCATGTTACGAAAACCGGAGGTACACGACGATCTACCGAGGAACAAGCAATCACATTAGACGACACGAGATTTGTTAACGGGGTTCAACGAACACGTCTACATCCCCCGGAGTCCCTCTGCGGGCGCTCCACCTCACATATTATTGCAATATGCTGATTCTCGATATCTCCGGATACCCGCGGTCTGACCGTGCCCCCTGCCAACTGGAGTTGTTTCACTCTCGCTCGCTCGCTCAAGGTTACATTGTGTCATGCCTCTATTTATGAGAGGCTCGGGTACAAGATTTCGACTTCTACTCTATCCGTACCCTATACACACTCCATGCAGTATCCTATTACAATACAACAACTTCCCTAAGTCCAATATGTAACCAACTCGTACATATATTCGAGACATATTCAACAAGGCAGCATACATAACTAAAATGGACATATAAATGTGGAGATTGAGACTGTTAGGGGATGGAACCTGAGATAAGTCAGCCATGCTGGACAAACTTTTAAGGTAGTCAGAGCATAATGAGAGTATCGGATGACCTGTACCATGAGAACATATTAAGCATGGTTGAATAAACTTCAAATAAAAGGTGAAGCTTACAAAGCTTACTAACCATGTCTTGTGGAGAATTTGAAAGAAGGGCCACTTCTCTATTACTACTTTTTCTTAGACGATACTACATTACCACTGTTTTTACTCTTCCGTTTTCCTCAATAGCCAATCACCAGTCGGTTAAACAAACTTCAAATAAACAGTGGAGCTTACAAAGCTTACTAACCATATCTTGTGGAGATTTGAAAGAAGGACCACTTTGCTATTACTACTTTTTCTTAGACAGTACTACATTACCACTACTTTTACTCTTTCGTTTTCCTCAATAGACAATCACCAGTCCATCTTCCGTACCAGACATCATATTCATTTAACAACTGAACCTATACATGTTAATGCATTGAGAGAAACACTATTACCAGATCAACCTTTTATGTTCAAGACACCATTAATACTGACATCACTGTGACAAGTGATACTAAATTAACTCCATAAACATGCATAAATTTATATTTGCCTAGCAGTAAAATGGGAAAAATATATGGGTCCTCAGAAGAGTCCAAGACAAACAAAGACAAGCTCTTCTGTATATTGCAAGATGCTTCCCAAGCTAACTCTATATAAGTACATTGCATCCTAATATAATCAAAAGCTATTGTGCAGTTGTTGGTGTGAATAAGACACAAGATAAAAAGAAGAGAAAATAAGATGTCATTCCGTCACACCTCAGATATGCTCCAAGCCATAAACGTTATGAAAACAGATGGACTGCTTTGAACCTGCATTTGGCACAGCAGACTAAACTTATCAGCCCATGTAAAACTCTAGAGAGGTGCTGAAAGATAAGAAGAGTGAAAAAATCCTTAAAATTTACGGAGAAATTTTATTTTTGCCACTAAGTTGCCTTGCAGTTTTGTTTTTGCCGTTGGTTCTTTCATTTGACACTGAGCTTCGGCTAAGTGGCAACAACAAAATTGCCCAAATTTACAATCATTTTATACCGTAAGACAGGCCCTTTCTGTTCCAAGCCACCAAAAATTTCACCTCAGGTATTTGCCTGACAACAGCGAGAACGAAGTGAGTCCTCCCTCCCCATTGCATGAAAGCAAGAAGCGGCGAGGTGGGCACCAATCCTAAACCAAACGGCCAACGACGCGGAATCAATTCACATCGTCAGCAACACCGTAAAGTAAAATCCAACGGAAGGCGAGAGTAGATTTTAATAGTTCATCCTCTCACCGACGGCGGCATGGACCGTTTCAAGAACCGCGCAAGTTTGCAGCAAGCCTAGAGACACAACAAGAAGGAAAGGAGAAAAACGCATCACTCCACACGTAATTCAGGTGAGACTAAAAAACACAGGGGGCAAAATTAGGGGGAGGAGGCAGGAGGGCACAGATGAGGTCGCCGGCGACGGCGTACGCGGAGTGGACGGAGACGGGAGCGACGAGGCAGGCCAGGAGGCGGAGCAAGGCGAGGAACCTGGAGAAGACGAGGGGGTCGACAGAAGAATTAGCGGGGGTGGGGGCGGGGGCAGTGGATGCAGGTTGGAGGTGGTTACCATCCGAGGGATTGGAGGGAGTTGTAGGAGAGGAGGTAGAGCTGCGAAGGGCGAGCCATGGCTGCTGCCGCCGGCGCCGACGAGTGCCGAATGGCTGTTGGCAGCAGGAGTTTCTGTGGCTGAGGTTTTGTGCTGTCGTCACTCCTCGCACTCCACGGAATTGAAGTGGACGTGAGAAAGAAGCCGGGCCAGTTTCATTCCGGTCTGGGTTTTCCTATGTCTCAAAGTTTTCGTGCAACTTGCCAACACATCACTACCGTGCCACATAAATGAATTAGTAGAAGATAGAAATATATTATTTATTTTTTAATATTTAGCATATATAAATAGATAAATACAAGCTAGATATGATTTAGTGCATTAAAGAGTGTATATCATTATATTGTATAGAATCAGTATGTATGTGAATCTCAAGCAAAGTAGAGGTAGTTACTGCAGGCCATCATCTATCCTGATAGGAGCCTCGTGTCGAGATGCACAAGCTGCAGCTATCCGCAACCAAGATCACCGCCTCCTCGAGGTTTTGCACTAGGAGCCACCTACGCTTGCGCTCGTCATAGCGGGACATGTCGAACTGCCGATGGTAGTGCCCGCCTTGTCCATGCTTCTGCTTATCATCCACTAGTACAGAAAACACTATCTGAGGCGGTTGAAATATAACACTCAAGGTGATTATAGCGGCCGCCTCCAAAGAGTGGTTGTGGATATGGGGCATGTATCAGAGGCGGTTACGCAAGCGTTTCGGATAAGAACCTTCCTAAACCACATCTGATAACTAAATACTGAAGGCGGTTAAAGTACCTTAACTGTCTCGCATAACTGATTATTCGAGGCGGTTGAAAACCTTCAAGCTCCTCAGATAATTAATTATCTGAAGCGCTCGTTGCATAGTAATCGTCTCCGTAAGTACGATATTGGAGGTGATTTCTAAGCTCCAACAAATATCTCCATTAATCTAATGGTTTCTAAGGTCCAACAAATATCTCCATTAATCTAATTATGATCATATAACTCAATATGTTCAATGTCCAAGAAACAAAGCAAAATCACCAATTTATTGGATAAAATGTTTCAAAAACAAAGCACTAACCTTTGCAAATCAACAAGAAAATATTATCTCCAACTACTCTTCCAAATGTAGCTTTTGCACTCAAAATATCGCCAGCAAATCGTCACATTTAAGACATATCCTCCTCTGGTCATCTGCCCGCTCGCTTAGCACATTTAATACTGTGCAACATATTGGTGGCGGTTAGATCTACATAACGGGCTCGGATATTAGTTATATGGAGGCGATTGACAGTATATAACCACCGCGGATTTGACCATTATCCGAGGCGGTTAGTCTTGGGGGACTGCCTCGGATAATATGGGAGGTGGTTTCTTTTTCTTGACCGTCTCAGATGTGGTAGTTATCTAAGGCGATTTCTTTCGAATTGGTTGTCGGATGCAGTTTTTTCGTATTGACCGTCTCTAATATATGTTATTCATGACGTTTTTCTCTGATCGTCTCGGATATGCTGCAACAGATATACATTTCTGTACTAGTGATCAGAAGGTCATCGCCTGACGCCGACTCGGCGAGGACGGCCCACACCTGCTCCCTTCGTGGCTCCGTGAGACGCCTCGTCCGCATGCCGCCCCCGCCGTCCAGCACCCATGCACTCACTTCAGCGTAGCAACTTACCGTGCAGAAGGCGCCCTTGTGGAGGATGACGTCCATGTACCTGTGCGGCATCCCCCTCCGAGCGCGCAACGTCGTCTAGGATCTGGCCCCCGGCCTCAGGACCAACAGGCCACGCCCGTTGCTATGGATCAGCATCGCGGCGTAGGTGCCCGGCCGGCGCCCAGGAGCCATCGCCGCCTTGTGGAACATGCGCTTGTCCATGAGGCGGAGGTCCCTGTTGAGCTCTTGCAGATTTTTGCCGGCACAGGACGAATCAATGACGAGAGGCAGCGGGAACCGCCTGCCGATGAAAGGGTCGAGCAGGGACAGGACGCACGTCTCGTCGTCGACGGTGACGGCCTAGTCGTGGGAGCAACCTATGATGCGCGTGTACAAGTCGCGGCCTCATTATCCAGGATGGTTCGGACGGAGCATGTACTGCCGCGATGGATGGGGCTGCTCTCGATGACTGTCCACCATCTCTGCAGATGTACGCTTTGCAGGCGGTTCGGGTGACGTCCCAGCAGGCGGAGGCGCCTGATCTTGAGCGCGCGGCACCACGACCTGTAGACGGCGGAGCACGTGACATTGTCGAGGGGCCCGACGCGCCAGGCGATCTCGTCGAAGGCTTCGCTCGGCAGTACATGCTCACTTAGGGTGCGTTTGATTGAAGGGTAAGAATGAATGGACTAGGGTCATCCAGTTTTTCGTGAATGGAACAAGGTATTTTTTGTTTGATTGGATGAATACAATGAGCTAATCTTTTGTTTGGTTAGAGGGATGAAAGTTAGATGGGATGATCCAATTTAACTTAATTATACTGCTTAGTTTTTACTAATAATAATTAATTATATACTAATGAACACACTAAATACCTATCAATGCTAAACTAACTATAATACTTACTAATTAACAATAAAACATGTTAACTGTCCATAGTCATATATTAATCAACCCACTAATCATATATTAATCAACACCCTAACACTAATTTTACCATTACAAATACTAATTAATAATAAAATATGCCAATTATCACTAATAATTGTTAATTATCATTAATCATTTAATAATTATCAACATTAAGTGAGGGTGACGGCTCCAGCCAGCCGTTTTCACCGGCTCTTGCCATCCAGCATATTTAGAGAATATTCTATTAGTCTGACCACTCCATCCACTTCATCTAGCCAACCAAACAGATGGATATCCCTCAAAATCAGGAATGGCCCCAACCCATCGGGAATATCCCTCCAGTCAAATGCACCCTTACCCACGTGCACTTTGCCGATGCACGCGCGCAGACTGCAAAGACAATTACGTATACGCGCAAAACTGTCCATGCAGTATAAGCAGTGCACATCTAATATGTTGATTCCTCAACTGAACTATGTAGCACATGCATGTTAAAAAAGGTGCATGCGACCGTGCGATATCAGTGTATGCACGTTCATGTATGGACATCAACCTTACTGCTTATGCATACAGCTGAATGAATCCGCCATTCGTTACCACAGCATCAACTCTACCTTCTGCTATGTTTCAGAACAATAATAATAGAACTCTTCCCACCTCTCGCGAGCATCGGATCCGAGCATCGGATCAAGGACACGCGCATACGTTTGAGTGTGGTATAAGTGGGTGCGTTGCGCTTCTCGTGTCCTTGAAAGAAAATGAACTCAATTACTCGTCGCCCTACAAAAGAAACTCTACCAAATTATAAGCCATATTTTTACATATAGAACATAAACTTTCCTTTTTGCAGGGATATAGAACATAAACTTTTCCAACTATACCCAACGGCACCCATGGACTTGTATATTAATCAATACACTAATGCCTAGACATACCTAAATTTCAATGATGAGATCCAAACACCAAATTCAGAACCGTCGACTTACACAAGAAGGTCAAGCAGAGGAGGCTCTGATCCGGAAGAACACTCTTCTTGATCACCGCCACGATCCGCCAGCGGCGGGTAGTTCAAGTCAAGCATCTCCTGCTGCTGCTCCTCCACGCGGGCCTCGCCCTTATGCAGGCGCATATGCCCGCCCAGCGCCTGCCCCATGGGGAACTCGAGCCCACACACGGCGCACCCGTGCGCCCGAGCCTTGTGGCCGTGAGTGGGCTGCTGCTGCTGCTGCTGCGGCACCACGCGCCGCGCCTGCAACCGCGTGTGGCTCGTCCGGTGCCCGCCGAGCGCCTGGAACGACGGGAACCGCCTGCGGCACGTCCTGCACTCGAACGCGCCGCCCTCGGCCTCCAGCAGTACCACCCTCCCGACGTCTCCGCCTGATCTCCTGCCCACACCTGCCGCCTTGGCCCCGCCTGGCGTTGGAGGCAGAGGCGGGCACAGGCACAGCGTGAGCTCCCCACCGGCGCGCGCGGGGAGGGCGCTGTGCATCCCGGTGCCCTCGGCCGCCTGCCGCTCCCTCGCCAGCGTCATCATGTCAGCTGCCGGGAATGTTTTTCTTGGACGAACTTTTAAAGTCGCCGTTGCGCGGTGGGAACAAAACGCGATCGATCTGGGCTAAGTCGGCCGGGGGATACGCGTCCGACTGGGCGCACTAGCTCTCGTGGCAGAGTCCTACGTACGTTCACGTCATGCTTGAACCGTGAATGCGATCGTACGGGGTGGAAAGGGATTGTGAACTGGGCGATCGACAAGGCATCGTTATCAGGATACTTTGCTCGCGTACGTGGCGCCTCTTGATGAACGCGTTTTCGCACCTGCAGAGCTCACGAAACGCTCATCCTGACGTCGACAAGCCTGCATGTGGGCTGTATGTTTCTTAAGCTCGTGTATGTATCATGTATGTACATATAGGTGATGGAATATAGACACAGAAAAGTTCAGGTTTGGTGACGATGCGATCCCAGGCATACGTGGTGGATTTATAGTCGCGATGGCTCTGATAGGGCCGTGGCATGAATCACTTGGGGGTTCACTGAGTGCACAAACGGCCTCTGAAGTGGCCTAGCCCTCCTGAGGAGATGGCAACCAGCGAGGTTTAAAATGATCTATGGCCTCCCGAACCGCGTGTGGCGCCATCGACACTACGCAGTACACACAGCACACATCACACATGACAGTAAAAACAGCAAGGTCCGTTGTCGATGCCGATATGAGGAGGCCTGACAACCACCGGCTGCCGAGGATCATCTTCCGCTGCTGCCTGACCGCTAGCATCACTAGCTACCTGGAACTGGAAGGCAGTCCAAGGAGCGAGATGCTGGTGTTAGGCAACCATGACCATGCCCTACAAGCAGCAGTGCAGCATGTTTTTTCTTTTCTTTTTGAATAGACGACATGAACTTCTTGCTTGTTTCCTGTTCCTTTGCAGCCCCCTGACTTGGAAATAGATGACAAATAGATGCTGAAAGTGGCAGTGCTGTAAGGTGAATTTGGGCAAACTCTGATATGCTATTGGGTTTCGGTGAAACATCACAATCAGAATTTAATATCTTATTTATCCATTGCGTAACAGCAGAGGGTAAAACAACAAGGTCAAGAATTGAACCAACCAAAATTGGGACAATCACATTTCACAATCTTGTTTACACAAATTTTAAACACTTGCAGAACTGAACAACCAGAGAATGTCAACGGATACAACGTGTCATTTTACATCCATAGATGCAGACATTTTCTTTCTTTTTTGCTATTGAATTGAACGTATTGATCACAGAGACGGAACAACGGGATGCCTACTCCCATCTTCATCTCCAAAGCAGAGCCCATCACATGAGAAGAGACTTGGCCAAGTGCTCTCTTGCTGTTGTTAGAGCCTGAACTATGGTCTGCACGCAGAAAGCAATAACTCAGAAGTTCAGTTAAAGCAACCAGTTTCGTTTAATTGCAAAAGATCAGGTCTGCAACCTACCTGCTCGGCAATTGATGTACCACCCTCTACTCCATGGGCTGACACCTTTTCAGCTATAACACACCCTTCTGTTTCTAGGACAATCCTGCACAATATTCAAGAAAATTGAGTATAATGAAGCAAACAATTGCAATTTACACAATTAGACACTGACATTTTCAAATATTAATGAACTAATTGAGTGAGAAGTTTGCTATTCATAATCTTAGCAGATGAAGCCATTTATCAATTTGCCACCTCGCAATAGGCATATTTGAGGTATATAAAACCAGTTCCTTAACTAATCGAATGATACCATTTTTTGAAGTAGAGGTGCTAATAGAATTCCTTTGTCGTGTCTCCATTATATGACCGATGTTGTCATGAATAGGGCAGATGAGCAGAGTCAAGTGATTATAGAAAAGATGAAGAAAAATACATGTACAATACAAGGAAGAACCCTTGGCATCTAGGATGATTGGACTTACCCGCCATCAACAATTTCGTCAAGGCATAATAGGATAAGATCCAGATTTTCGAGTGCTGTTCTTTTGTCAACGTTGTTTCTGAAATCAATGAGATATTAGCATACAATATTTAAATAAATAAATAAGAAGTAGAAAATGGTACACAAAAATAGATTGAGCAAAACCTGAGGATAAGGTCAACAGCATCAGCAAATCCCTGAAGAACTGATGCTAAAATAAGTTCATTCTCCTCATCTCCTCCAGTAACAAAAAAGTGCAGGTCTTGGATGAACTTATACACAACAATATGACCATCAAACATTACAATCTCAGCTGTAAAGGTGAAACAAATAAATAAAACTGAGATACTTGAACTAGATGAACAGTGAAAAAATCATACAGATCAACAGCAAGTTTCAGACTTGGTGGGTATGGTGGAAGGAAGTACAAACCACAACTCACCCAATGTTGAAGAATTTTACTCTAGATTACTATTCACATGACCTAATGGAGGACATGTGGAAAAACCATAAAAATACATAGCTAAGTAGAGTATTGTTCTTCAGTAAGCAATCAAGTAGTGCAAAAGATGTAACTAATAATAATATCAAACACTAACATGGTTATTGCTCTCTTCAAAATTTACATGGCATATGAACCATAATTAGCATGTTTCTCATCAAAAGAATCGAATAATAACAGGAGAGTGATTAGCATCTAGTCCCTCCGTCCAGAAACGTAGGTCGTTTTAGCCATCTGATTTTGTCCACAAGTGTAGGCCATTCTACACTTTCTAGGCACTTCTGCCTCCACCCTTCATATCATACCCCCATTACCATTATTTTCATGAATAAGTAAATCTCTTTCCCCATACAGAAAGGTGGCAGCAGCACAACATCACTAAGTAGCATACATTGAGCGGTGAACATGTGATTATTCAGAGAGAGAACATGGGAGCTGAGATATTATTTGGTGCACTTTATAGTAAGAGAAGCTGTTCATTTCATTTTACTCCTTAATCATTGTGCTCAAGGCTAAAATGACCTATATTCGTGAATGGAGGGAGTAAGAAAGATTGATCAATGATTAGAAATGCTTTGTGCCTTGGGCATCAAAGCAAGGGCGCCCAACGACTGCTATGGTTGCCGACATACCCTGGGAGGTCACCCGACTGAAGCCGTGTACAAGATGAAGAATGCCCAAATTTTGCCGATCCCTGAATAATTCTGAAGAAGAGCAAACTGCGAGGACTTTGTGGCTATGTCTTTCATGTTTTGAATTGTAATATCTCTTGAGTTTGTAATGTTCTGGTCAGTTGGTTGCGGTGTGTGCTGTTTTATCTGACTGCTTTCCTGTAATCAGATTCTTTCATTTGAGTGCTGTGTCAGTCTGTAAACAGTATATCCGGTTTCTTCTTTTCAATGAGAAGTTGGAGCCGGGGCTTATGCCCTCTGATTATAGAAAATGGTTGTGCACTTGTGTGCTTCTCAGGATAGAATTCACAGCGCGCATGAAGACATTGGCATATTTAGTTTGCGTAATCAACCGACAAGTTTCAACATATAAAAGACACCCTATGTTGATAAGCAGCGTTCTTGAACGGCACCAGCTTCTATAAGTGCATATCATAATGAGACAATTTTGTTATGTAACAATCAATGAAAGGCATCCAATGCGTGACTTAACCCATTTGAGAATAGGCAGCATTATGTACTCCAAATTGGACAACTAGAAGCTAATGCTCATCATCACATACACCTCCTCTGTTATTAAGAGTAGAAAAAGGCATATATATAAGTTACCCTCTGCTCCATAATTTGCTTTCTGGGTCTTGACAAATACCAACTTCTCGAAGGCCAGCTTCGCCGAGAGCATGGGCCAATCATCCGTGTAGTACTTGACGGCGACGCGCTTCCCCTCGGAGTCCAGCAACAGAATGTTCTTCACCGAAGGGCAGGATTCCTGCACGACCATAAATTAACCCCTAGGATCAATCAACAGGAACGACAAGGAAGCACGATCTGACTGAGGCCACCATCAACAGATCCCGATTTGCACCCGCGTAAAAAGACAGCAGCATCAAGGCTACAATCAAACTGGCAAGAAACAGATGAGAGAGAGGGAAAGATTATGCCTTAAGAACTGAATCGTTATGAAGCTATCATACTACACCGGCCCGGACAGGTGCCGAACTCGACGGATCGGGCCAAATCAAGAAACCGACAACACGGCGAGTGCACGCGATGGAACCGAGAGAGAACGGAGGAGAGCAAGAGCTTTGGAAGGGGGGCTACCATTTGGAAAGGCGGACGGAATCGCCGGGGGGTGCGGAGGGAGCGAGACGGTGGACGGGATCTCCGGCGGTTGGTTGCGCAGCGCAGGCCAAGGAAGGGAACGGGATGAGGGGCACGACGACGAGTGAGCTGAACGAAACCGGGCATCGAAGCAAAGCGCTAGTAGACTACGCTCCACGATGGGCTCTGCAGATCCGGCCCAACATGTCGCAGGGCCAGCTTAGGGCTGGGCCAACGTTAGAGTTGAGCCACGTTTTGACGATACCATGTTTCCATGTGCCCCTGCTGATGACTCGGTCATTGGACGGCACCAACGACCGATGACCCACACAAGTCGCCCTGTTGAAAAAAGAAACAGATCTTCCCGTTCGAAAAGAAAAAAGAGACAGAGAGATAGACTACTTATCGACGGAGATCAGACTAACGTAAAAAATATAATGATTTAACTCTCACAATATTAGTTCTCTTCGTATACAACATAAAAATTATATTGTAGATATATTATTTTCTAAAATATCTTCATGTAACTTGAAAATTTATGTACGACAAAAATATTATTTTCCATGCAATATTTTTTATTTTTATACAATAGAAATTCATCTTATAGAAAATTAGAATCTGAGTGTATAACATTTTTCAAAAGAAAAACCTCAATCCACGACAGGGGCAGAGCACAATGCCGGTCGAAGTGGGCCGTGGCCTCCTAGCAAAAAAATTTATTATCTTTCAATAATATAGTATTAATGATGTAATTTGATCTATTTTTTATTAGTTCGTACCAGCCAATCCACTACGTGCACTTTACTGAGTGACTTAGCCACTCTCACTCAAGCTCTGCCATTAATCCACGACTTTGACATGTTTTCTAGTGTGGGCCTAGATGGATCTCGTTCTCACGGCACACACAACTGCCGCATGACTCACCAAACTCGGCTGTGACTTTTGGAGCCGTAATCGGAAGATAACCGGTTGTTAGCCAGCGATTAGTCACACACTTGCTACTTTGCTTAATCACTCGGATTCAGGACTCGAAAGCCATGTTTTACGCTATTGATGAAATATATTGTCATTTTTTTTTATAAGTTGAGACTTTTTAGTGAATTAGGTAGATGTATGTAATTTAATATAGTATTAGAGTTAAGAGTTTTTGAGTTCAAAATCTGACCAACGCACTATTAATAAAAATAGTGTGGCGTATACAGATTCTATGTCTAAAATTTAAGAAGTCTAGATGTGAAAGGAAATATTAAAATGTATTATTTTTTTTATCCATCAATTTAAACTTTTAGATAAACTGATTCAACGCATATAATTCAACAGCTACCTCGCCGAAGAAGAACACGTTTAACGGGTGCATGCCGTTTGGTTTACTGAATCCAAATACACCGGTCTATCAAGGTTGATGTCGATGCCATACCACCAATACCCTAGCCACGTACATCTCGTTCCAGTCGCGATTGGACCTATATCATGACTCGTTGGTTTGGTGCGTTGAAACATCTGCAAAAAGCCAGGAAGGGTTTGGTTGGTATGACTGGATCTCAGCCGGCTAGAACCGAAACGATTCCCCTGAAATAAGAAAATTACGCTGTGAACCTACTTCTCATTGCACTAAACCATCAGACTCGAACCGGCTCAAAACTTGTTTGTGACGCACGCTGAATCGGATTGGACAGAGACATGAATTCCAGGTCCAGCTAACGAGCCGATTCAATAGCCACCAACCCAAGTACGAAAACACTGACATGAACGCCGAGCTAAAACGACCGCGGCGCGTGCGCTCCAGAGCCCAGACGTCGCGGGCGGCGGAAGTCACGGAGCTCTGGAGAAACGAACGCGCGATCGAACGGCCGGCGACGCCCCACACGTACGCACGTAAGGTCGCATCAACGTAGGAACCCACCCACCGTTAGCACCTGCCGCTTCCTAAAGCTTTAATTACGGCAGCTGAGTGCCTCATGCCACGTATTGCCGATCTCCTACTGAGCCAATTAATCCCTTCAGACCAGAACATGGAAGAAGTGCACCGACATCTAGAAACTGAAAATGTTTGGCTCGAGTCCATCCCTCGCATGCATAGTAAGTGTGCTACTGCTAGTGTGTACCGAGCATTGGGTATTAAGGAGACCTCATGTATGTTGCACTATATATATAGTCGCGTAGACTGCATACGTCTGGGACAGCCGATTGCACCGTTCATTCGTCGTAGCAGCTAGCTAGAAATGAGCAAGAAGTATAGGCCGGCGCTCGGGGAGACGGAGAGCAGCGTGGGACACGGCCCGCGTGCTCGCGCTCCTCTCGCAGCACCGGCCGCAGCAGCACGACGTGCGTGCGCGCCGCGGCCGCGTGTTCGAGTGCAAGACGTGCGGCAGGCGGTTCCCGACGTTCCAGGCGCTGGGCGGGCACCGGGCGAGCCACAGGCGGCCCGCCAAGTCGCCTGCGCTTGGCGGCGACGTCGACGCCGGGCGCTTCTGCCAGCTCGGGCTACAGCCGATGGAGGCACGCGGGGGCACGGCCAGGCCGAGGGTGCACGGGTGCCCCGTCTGCGGCATCGAGTTCGCCGTCGGGCAGGCGCTCGGCGGGCACATGAGGCGGCACCGTGCCATGGCCAATGCCGACGCTGGCGCACATGGGGTCGGGGAGGCAACGTCGGTGGAGGCTGACAGCGCTGGAGACGAGTGCACCGGCGGGATTTGCTTGGACTTGAACCTGGCCTCGTCGGAGAACTGCACCAAGTGCCTGGCCCGTAACGCTGAGTTCGGCGCTGTGGCGCAGAGCGTGCAAAGAACGTTGCTATTTGGTTGCTCTCTTTGAGCCACAATAAGTTATTCCACGCATTGATTGATCAAAAGAAAACCCAACAGCATGGATTCAATTACACACTGTAGCGAGAGGTTCAGAGGATTGAAATCCAGCGTACAATAGCTTCCAGCAATTGCAACAGCTACATCAAAAGCAAGGGTAGTTGCTTCAAAAGAATGGAAGCAAATATAAGTACAACCAGATCTGTATCATAAGTCATAACTGTCTTCTTGACATTCTTCCTATTAGAGACAAGCAGGAACCGAATAATGCCAAATAAACAATGATCATGAAGACCCTGCATCCCTCAGGAGCCGCAGCAAGCAGATCCCGTAGCTGCTGGTGTCTCACCACCTTCTGTCTTGTTAATCTTAATTGTCTTGTCCTACAAAGCAAGAATAAATCCCTCAGAACAGTGAACAAGGAGATCGGAACAAAATTGAGGCACCGTCATATGTACCTCAGGCTTGGAGTCAGTCTCGGCAAGCCTCTGCTTAATGTCGCGGGCAATGGAGAAAAAAACTTGCTCCACATTAAGGTTCGTCTTGGCACTCTGAAAGACAGCACATGATGAAATTAGACAACTTCGCCATTGAAGCGACCAATCAATTCAGACAAGCAACATACAGTTTCGAAGAACTTGATGCCATATTCATCAGCCAGTGCTTGCCCCTTTGCCGTAGGTACAGCCTGGAGCAACAATTGAAAAGAATAAAAAAATCATTTAACTAGTGAATTCAAACCTATAATACAATGTAAACCGTGGTCATATATTATAGAATACCAGAACAAGAAAGGGGGAGAGGAATCCATGGATGCGTACCCTTTTACTCTCATCCATATCAGCCTTGTTGCCGATCAAAATTTTGTTGACATTATCAGAGGCATGTTGCTCAATATTCCGAATCCAGTTTCTTATGTCTGTATATTGAGTGAATCAAAAGTGAATAAAAGCAAAACTTCAAATGGAAGCATTAAGGGATATAAGGGTAAGCAGACAGCAGTACTGTTGAAAGATGACTCATCAGTGACGTCATAAACAAGCAGGATACCCATGGCTCCCCGGTAGTATGCTGAGGTAAAATGAAGTTCAGTTGGTCAAAAGGTTATAATATATGGCCTTTTGCCTTTGGTCAGAAAAATATATCATATAACAGAATCAGTCTAGCAGATTGGAACAAGCATTATACCGGTGGTAATAGTCCGGAAGCGTTCTTGACCAGCAGTGTCCCAAATTTGTAGCTTAATACGCTTCTGATCCAGTTCTATTGTTCTGATCTTAAAGTCAATACTGCACAAAGCAAGCATAAGAATGAGCGTGGAGGACCATAACAAATGTGTCAATTCCCATTTGATGTAGGAAGACATTAGGAGCAGTAAAACAATATTCCCAACACCATAAAGACCAACCCGATTGTGGTAATAAAGCTCGTAGTGAATGAACCATCAGAGAACCGCAGGAGGAGGCAACTCTTGCCAACACCTACACATGGAAAAGGAGGAGAAAGAAGAATTATTATCAGACATTAGTCACAATACAAAACTTGGTTAACAAACATGCCACTAGCTACAAAACAATTAGGTGCGGAATACAGAAGTTTATGGTAACTATCCAATATCATACTTTACAACAATGTACCTACTAGAGCAAGACTTGGTATACTGTAAAGAGTTTGCCTTGGAAGAGCGAGATCGATGGAAGGCCCCAGTTATCAAGCAATAAAAACATGGAGGGCTCACTGCTGTGTACCAAAATCAACGCCTGACAGAACTCAGCCATTCTGTTGCAGAACTGGGAAGTACTTTTCATGAAAATAATGACCTAGTAGATACCATCAGACGGCTAGATTAGAGAAATCACTACCGGTAATGCCTCATAGGAAGGACACAACAATGATCCTAGTGGAGGCAAATTTTCTTATTAGATTTCTGTGATGCATTTTTCAACTAATGGAAAACTCATTTATCGTAGTGTTTGATCCATCAGTTTCACCCTTTGCTCCAACTGACTTCCAACAGTTGCTTCTACCATTGATACCCCCCCCCCTCTACCCCATGGACGTGCGGGCACGAAGCAAGGAAGTAACTCTCAGCAATTCATTGCAATAAAATCTGTCATCTACAAGTTAGTAAAATGTATAGACCACAGAACAGCATGTAAGACTTAAAAAGTACATGTTTTTTCAACCTATGCTTTCTAGACATCTTTACCCTACTGCAACGGTGGCAAAACGAAGCATCCCTTAATGCTTGTGTGTGATATTTCTCGGCACTGCCGTGCATCTATACAGATAACCATGGAGGATCAACTCTTCACGCTTAATCTACTAGCAAAGGAAGGAATTCCAAAGCACAATTCCAGAAGTTGGACCATTTCCAATGCTCCTCCCACCGAACAGGTCCCCAAGTGAATTCATCCATCACTTCTCCTCATTATTCTTGTCCATGATCACGCTGAAACTAATGCAGCATAGGCCCTACTGACCACCACATTAACTCACCCAAAGCCAGAAATAGCTGGTTTTACGCATATTAACTATTCAGAACAAGCAAACATTTCCACCGCTCTCGCACTCCAAATGGAAGACGAACATGCAAATACGACCGCAGACAACACAAATGACGAATCTCTGCAAGATCCGCTTCGTCTACACGCCCAATCCAACCATGATCCCCGCGCGCTAGCACAACATCGTGTGGTGGAAGTCGAGACAGGGAGATCTAGTGGCACCAACCGCTGTCCCCGATGAGGAGGAGCTTGATGAGGTAGTCGTAGTCGGCCCGGGCCCTCGCCGGTGGCGCAGCCATGTCGCTCGCTCGCACCCTCCTCCTAACCGGCGGCGCCTCCGCCAATCCCCGACCTGCGAGGAAAACGGAGACGTGATCACGCAAGAGGAAGAATGGCTGGCGGCGGCGTGAAGGCGGGCGAGGCGGGATCGATCGGTGCGCACCGGCAGACAAGGGAGGGGATCGAGTAGCGGGCGGTGGTGGATCTGGGGAGGAGCGAGACGGGGAGAAAAAAATTGGGGGACTAAATGTTGGTGGTTTGATTCGTCGGTCCCCTGAGCGTGTGTTGTTTTTGTGTTTTTTGATGGGGTCAGGTCAGGGCAGGGCAGCGCAGGGCAGGGCAGTCACTTGGATTGGAAGACGGTGCTTCCTTTCCCCGAGGCGCGCGTCCACCGACCGGTGAGCTTATGCACAGTGCACGTATATTACTACTCCCTCCTCCGTCCATAAAAGATAAGACGTGCACCGAATTTTAGGTTCAACTTTAACTAATAATTAAATCAATACTGTTGAATTATATGACATAGTAGTGATATCATTAGATTCATATTCAAACGTATTTTCAAATGGTATCACTTTTGTATTATATAATTCAATATTATTGACTTAATTGTTGGTTAAAGTTGAACCTAAAATTTCATGCACGCCTTACATTTATGGACGGAGGGAGTACTAATCTGCCATTCTTTTATTTATTTTTCTTTTTAATTCTGCCTTAGAGACTCTGATTCGTGGGACAGGCACAAAATTTTGCTTTCCTAGGGCCCGCGTGTCTGTCAGCTGGAACTTGTGTGTACGTGTAGTGATCTAGTGCGTGACTGCGGAGCTGTCTGGCTCACCTTGGAGTTGGATGGAGCGACAAATATGTTTGCCTAACTTTCTAGCTTTGTGGTGGAGAGAAACCATGCCACCACCAAAATCTGTGAAATTTCCATAAGACAATAGTGGAAAAAATGCGGCAAGCTTCAAACCACACTAGCTTCGAACGGACAGACATATTGAACCATCTATGCATACAAAGGTTTTCGAAATCCGCTACACCCCGGCAGATTTCTCAAAATCAGGTGCAAGTAAAAGTTAGAAACGTAGAGTAGATGCTCCGACCAATCATCAACCATCACGTGGATCACTAAGGTAAGCGATTGGTAATCTACTTTAGCATGGCCATTCGTGTTTGAGTGGAGGGAAAGAAGAAAAGGGAACCACTGTGGAGTACCAGGATAGCAACCGGTAATCTTCTTAGGATGGCCATTCTTTTTGAGTGAAGGAAGGAGGAACAAGGAATAGCACTGGCTTGCTTTCAACTCCACAACGGCCTTTGTGTGATCACGCAGCCTCCGTGCCACCCTGACTTCAAAATCTTTACTTGCCAGATTCTTTCTGGTGCAGTTACGGCAACGCAGAAGTGGCTCAAGAGATGGCCACATCGAAACATCAAGGTGAGGTTACCGAGAAAGCACTGGTTACCGGTATCTAGGACCTTGAATTGTGCACTAATCCATGTAGAAGCACAGGTTTCCAACTAAGACCAGTTCATTGTTGCTCTCCAATCAACAGCTCATTGCTGCTCTCCAGAACGAGACCAGTTCTATGTCAAAGACCCTAGCAAAACGGCAGCGGCTTCAAGACTGGTTCTTGGAGAACGGTACTCAATTACGAAGAAATTTGAATGCCTAAACCAACGTGTGAAAATCAGCTGTGTTCATAGAAAATTATGGCCTAAACCAACTTGGCATATGCTATGTTAAAAGAAACATATACAATTTTTGTTCGAAAAGAACGCATTCCAAATATGTTAAAAGAAACATATACAATTTTTGGTCGAAAAGAACGCATTCCAAATGATCTAGATGAAACCTTGCTAAACATCAAAACATCTAAGATTGGGAACCTTTGGAATTGTATGATTTGGAACTTTAGCAAGTACTGACATCCCTGCATCTGTATGATTTGGAACATCAGTAATACAGCACAAGCTAGTAGTAACACATCAAAGAGATACAAATAGCATCCCTCCAAGTCAATAGTTTCATGGCAGGTACAAAAAGACTCAAAATTTGAAAGTGCATCTCATAATTAAAAGAATCCAACATAACATAACATAACATAAGCCATAGCAGCTATGCAGACAAAAAGTAGACACCTCTGATGTCCTGGGAAAACATTCTATCACACCAATTTGAAATCCTTTTACAAAACTTTAGGTTTAGTAGAAAAATCCTAGCACTTTGCCACCGACATTCTTCCTCCTGGCTTCCTCGTGATCCATGATACCAGCAGAGGTTGTCAGGACAATGTAGCCAAACTGCACATCAAACAGTGAAAGTTGGCTATGGGGTATAATGATAAAAAGTTGCATCATACTTCCACAGTTCATGACCGAAAAAAAATACTTGCCACAACATGAATTTGCAATTAAATAAACAGTATAGTGTAGTCCAGAAACTGACCTGACGAGATGGAAGCAGCCTAGCAGTCCATCCCTCAATCTCCTTGACACCAACATCGAAGCGAGGACTGATGACTCCACACTTGTTCAGCCTGCCGTTCAACTCAACAACAATCTTGCCAGATCTGTGGTCATCGACATACTCGAACTCACCAATGTACCCTGTGAAGAAGAGTGCCCGTGATGAATCCAAGCTATCAGAGAGTTGCAGATAAAGAATAACTGAAAGAGAACTAACCGTGCTTCTGCATGACGATAAGGAACTTGATGATCACCTTTGAAGAGGGCCTGATCATGACCTGCCTCTTCCCACGCTTCTCAGCATTGTACATGCTCTTGAGAGCATCGTTCAGGACACTAACCCTCACCATCTTTACCTAACCTGCAGAGGAATGCACAAGATTTGTAAGACCACCCTACTATATTCCAAAGAATTATGCTGACTAATTTGAAACAGCATAGTCAAATGGATAGGAAAAGAGTGGCAACGTCGTATTAGGATAGCGAGTTATACTAAAACATAAAGGCAGGATTTGACACAGGAAATTAGAACATAAAAACATAAACCCAGCATATACATCAAAATGCAGGTGAAAATTTCAGCAAGGGTCTAAAATCATCACAGTTCACACAATTAATGTGTAAGATGGATGACAAAATAAAAATGGCTAGTAAGATAAGCATCAGAGTTTTGTTTGGTACCGGTGCCACATGACCTTATATGGTACAACCCTTGAATCATATGTCAGGATAAAGCTCATATGTGCCAAAAAAAATTGGGCAAAAAATGTATCCATTTGTGTGTTGTACAGAAAAACAAGTAAAAAGGGTTATTTGGCACACAAATAGGCATGTTTTTGGCTCAAATAACACACAAATAGGCATGTTTTTGGCTCAAAATTTGCAGGTACGAACTTCACCCCACAATTCATGGGCGGTGCAATATAAGCTTATTTGGCACCGGTGACATAGAACTATTTTTCCCTACTTGGACTTGCTAACACAGGATCAAAACATACACTAAAACTTGGTTTTCTAGACAGCAGTGGAAACATAACTGTTTGGCAGTAAAACGTGGCACCTAAACAAGCAGACTACGAAAACTAAAATGCTACAAGAGGCGCTTCCCTCAATTCATGGCGCCCCAACCCAACTGGCCGCGAAGGACATCAAATTCCGCAAGCACACAAATCTAGAGCTCCTAGTACCCAAAAGAACATCAAGACATGATAGCCACAATTATTCGTTGAAAGCATTCAGCGTCAAGGACACAGACAGACCAAACAAGGTTCTTGGTTATTATTGTCTTTGATGAGCAACAAAACATATTTAATGCTTCAATTTATGATTGAGAAATCACGCGAGATGTTTCGTACAGATAGCATCAACGGGATGAAACCAAGGGATCTACTCTACACCATCGCAGTAAACACATGATTCTGAAAACATCTTCATCCACAATAATAACCGACGCTTTAGTATTTCGCATCATCACACCCTACATACAACATTCTACACAACAAAGCAAGCAAAAACTTGCGATTTACAGCTAAGGAACTAAGGATCTGATCAGGAACGGCAGGCAGGACAACACACTGGGAACATACATCTGTAACAGCTAGCCCCAATGATCAGCACGCGGGGGAGGAAATAGAAGAGAGGGAGCTGACGATCCGCGGGAGGCTTACCTCGCGGGGGAGAGAAGCCGAGCTCTCTGCGGGGGTGGCGGCGGAGACGCGAGGAGGAGCAGGAAGGCGACGGCGCTAGGGGAACGGCTCGAGGGTTTTGGGCTGTTAAAAGGGGAAGGGCGGATGGACGCGTTCCGTCGGATCTGTATTGAACTGTGGGGGATTGCTTTGAGGAGGTTGTTGCCCTAGAACGATGCGCGCGGGTTTTGCATTTTGGTCCTTTACTGGTCGGATATTTCATATTGTGGGGACAGTTTGGCTGTGGCTATTGGGTACTCGGGAGTATACCTGATCATACGTCGGGCCAGCCGTGTTTCGGACCGAACCTTGCAAAAGCCTGACTTGCAGGAGCCAAGCCCGAGCCCGGCCCAAAGTCAGAAAGTTTCTCACTAGCTGAGCCTGAGCTCGGCCCAATGGAAAGCCCGAAGCCCGGAAATCCTGACTTCGGAGCATATAACTCCGCTCAATTTCACATTGCAGCGAATTAATAAGCATGTAGAATGGGTGATACGCACTTTCCAACGGCAAGATCGCATCTGCAATTCACGTGCAAATCAGAAAACTTCCCCATAACATCCATGCATCTCAGGATATCCACGTGCAGAAAGAGCAAAATTCAGGATTGAGGGCTCGACGAGAGGGATGGAAGCATCTCTAGATCAGGATTGGAGAAGGAGGTGGAATCAAAACCTTGTCTCAAGAAGAGTGCTCGTGCTCCATTTTAGTCAAATGAGTGCTCGTGCAGGCGTGGTTAATTGGGAGAACAGAGAAGCTGAGAGGTGAAGGACTTCGGATATCTTCTCTCAGGGTCCTCTTTCTCTACAACTACTTCTAAGTCCTCGGATGTCTTTATAATCTTTTTAAAGAAATTAGCAAGTCCAACTCCACCAAATCGTCTAGGAGGCGATGGTCGCAAAGAGTAACAAGTTTTTGGACTTCCACTCTAACACAATAGATGTGGAGAGCTCAAACCGATGCAACCAATACAATTGACAAGTGCAACACAATGCATAAACTCTTTTTACATCTCACCAAGAGAAACACATGTCTTAGAGGTTATTAAATGGGAGGGAGCAGTAAGAAGGACTCAAGGAACTATCCTCAGGGGTAGCAACTCACTCCTCGAGCCAACAAAGGTGGCTACTTATATCTCACCGTAAAAAATTAGCCATTACACACTCTTTGTGCAAAAGTCGGAGGTTTTAAAACCAAACTCACAGGTTTCGAGATTCAAACCAATGGCTATATCAGCGTGCACGAAGAGGAAACTTGGAGGTTCCAACTTCCAATCTCGGAGGTTCCGAGATTCAAAAGTCTCGAGTGAAACACATTTTCAGGAGGCAATCTCGGAGGTTTTGACTTCAAACTCAGAGATTCTGAGATTCAAACTTGATAAGTTCAGCACCTAATCTCGGAGGTTCTCAATTTAATTTTAGAGGTTTTGAGATTGTAGATTTCAACACAGCGAAAAATTGCCTAGAAGGTAGACGGTTGATCTGAACTAAGATATTTATTCTCCTCGATGCAACGGTGCGATCGAGTCATCAAAGACCAACGAATGAATGGTTGCATCACACAAGATTCATACCAAGATCAACAAAAAGGAAGATGCAACTTATCGGACAACCCCTCTTGATAGAATGGCTATCTATCCTATAAGTCAATCTCCTTTTAACACCTTGAGATCAGTAAAACTAGTAACACCTTACTAAGCATACTTTTGCCTTGAGTAGTGCACTTGAGCTTGATGAAGGTGATCATCATCGCTTCAAGTCGGAGTCTTTTCTCGATCATTATTGCTTGATGAAGTCTTGCAATATGCTCCCTCATAACCAATGTAAGAAGTCTTCTCTTAACGGCATCTTCACTAGCTTGTCCATCATAGCTTGATGGACCACAAGCTTCAAGTATATGTCTTTATATAATGCTCGATTTGAACTTGTCCATCTTGATGTCGTCATCTCTTGGTGCTTATTAACATTGAAGATTTACTTAAGGTTCATTCTCACTTGATGACCACCTCAACTTTTTTTTAGTATCATCCTTATATAAAGCACCCCCAAATAACAACACTCAATGCACGTTGATGACCATCAACACTTGATGTCATCTTCACTTGAGTTTTGGTGAGATCATCGTCTTGATGTTGTATCATGAAATGAACCTAACCTTCACATTCTTCAAACACATGGAACATGATTAGTTCACAAGCATGATTGACATTACTCACCAAACCACTTGATCATTTATGTTTCATCCTTCAAGCTCTATCATGCTCTCTTGAAGCCATATTCACACGCTCATAGACACTTGATGAATCGCAAGTTTCAAGCATATGTCCACAGAATTTATCTTGAGTTGCCCTTCTCAACTTAATGACCATTCAACACTTGATGTCATTCATGCTTGAGACTTGTGAGATCATCCTCTTGATGATATTTCACTAAATTGAACCTAATCGACACACATTTCTCATACATAGTAAACGGGTTAGTCCATAAAATACAACTCACGATTTCTTACCAAAACTACTTGATCATATGATCACACATGATATATCTTTCATGATCGATGTTGACCATCAGAAATTCATTCATGAATCTCATCTTGGTCAAACTTTATCTTCGCTTGATTCTCACATTGGTTCGCACCTTGAACTCATTCTTCAATTATCCATCTCCACAAGATGAAATCTTGACTTGAAGTTCATCCACACGTCATGCACACCTCAATATCATCAATCACGGGCTTATAAGGTCATTCTCTTGATGCAACCTCACGGAGTGGTTCCTAACCCGTATACAAATTTTTTGAGTTCAAGGAAATGGTTAGTCCATAAACCTGGTTGTCATTAATCATCAAAAATACTAAACATAAATCTAGGAGCGTAGATTTACATCTAGGAGGTCGGTTGGAGGAAGAAGATGGTGGGCTTGGAAATTTGTGTGCAAGACAAGGGTGAAGTGGATACCAAGCGGGCAAATTTGTCTTCCACGTCACCAAAACCACCGTGAAAACCGCTTCAGGGGTTAAGTGAGCCTAAATTTTTTTTAGGGGGTAAACTGAGCATTACAAATACTTTATGGGAGAAAAATAGACCTTTTCCTTCTGGAAATATGAGATCAAAAGCGAGATGACAAACATTGGATAATAGAATTTCTCTATGTTTAATTTGATTTCCCTAGTAGAGTGATGGAATATATGTTTTTGGAGTTCATTCCACTTTCAACCAGGTATTTTTGCGCTTGTGATAGGTTACACCAGATTAAAAATTTATGACCACTTGTGACAAGTTGCACCAGACTTTAAATTTATGACCACTTTGCACCAAATTTAGTGCTGAGAGCAAGCTGACATGCCTCGCCAATTAGGCCTACGTGGCAAGGACAACAAGGCACAAATCAGACGCGTGTTTTTCCTAGGGCATTTTCGACGTGGCTGGACCAAACCAACTTGGTTGGGCTTAACCAGCATAGCACCGCTTTGGCTCCCACATTACTCTCCACACCACATAGGCACTAGGGCTAGGGTTCATGTTTCTCGTCGACGCTCCACTCTACTTCCAAGTAGGGTTCTTCTTCCCACACCTCCACCCTACCTTTTGCCCTCTATTATGTGTGTGTTAGGGTTCGATTTCGCTGTGTTTTTTCGCATTAGGGAGGTTCCGTGTGGTTAGTTCTTGAATTTTATTGGAATTTCATAAAGATGTGATTTCCTTCTAGGATAGTTGTGTGGTTGCTAAGCCATGTTGCATGCTTGTATTGTTGTGTGTGGTTGGATTTAGGCTCGGCCGAATAGGTGGTTTGAGATTAGTTGAAATTTGTTCACACAGAGCCACTTGTTCATGTATTTTCCCCTTAATTTCAGATAGATCAAGAAACATGAACCCTAGCCTGGCACCTATGTGGTGCAGAGGGTGACGTAGGAGCGAGAGCGGTGCAGTGCAATGCTGGTTAAGCCCAACCAAGCTGGTTCAGTCCAGCCACGTCGAAAATGCCCTAGGAAAACACGTGTCCAATCTGTGCCTTGTTCTCGCCACGTAAGCCTGGTTAATGGAGCCACCATGTCAACTCGCTCTCGAACAAGAAATCTTGTGTAAAGTGAAATTACATATTTAAAATCTGATGCAAAATGATCATAAATTTAAAATATGATGCAACTTGTCACGAGTGCACAACTCTATTTTTTATTCACACAAAAGACACGACATACTAAAGAATAGCAACCACAAACCGAATCATCCCCCCGCGCACTAACAAGCGCATTACCCTTGGTCCATCAATGTTGCGACTAAGCATGTTCGATTGGAGATGTGTTTAAGAACGGATTCCAAAACCAGAGAAAAAGACACAGAAGAGAATGAAAGAGCTGACTCTCGTGCATGCGGTACTAGCACTGCTAACCAAATTTCGGTCCACCATAAGAAACTTTAAAGAAATCACATTAAACCAGTTCAGTTCCAAAAGGGGCAACAAGAGCTTAGCATGTTGCCATTCAATACAATTCGACTAACCATTCACCTCGTCGTTAATAAAGTGTTGGCTTCGAAGGACCTCGTCCTAGGATGATGTTGTCCATCATAAGAACAACCCCACTAATTTTGGTGGATGACTACTAACCTTCTTTTGGGGATGAGGTGGTGATGAACCAACCCATCTCATCCTCAAACCAAACGATTGTTGGATTCGAAGTTACGATCAGATGATCAGTCTTTCAAACCAAACACCCCCGTAAGGAAACCATACGTTCAAGCTACAAATAAAATGAGTAGGGGGGGAATCAACCTGACATAAGAAATAGAAGAAATAGCCTAATTTCTGGATCTTTCAGAAAATCTATGAGAAAAGAAGATGTGTATATCATGACGGAGGATGAGTGCGGATTTTATGCCCACGGGAGCATATACACCCATTACTTTTGAAATATTTCAAAAATACACTTTAAAGTTTGGATAATCTGAAAAAAATTAATGATATACATTATGCGATAAATTACACCCCCGTAAATTTTAGTTAAAAAATACAACTATACCATACATCAGTGAACAGCAGCGTTTTAAAAAGAACACACCTCTGTTTTTCGCACAGGTTGCAAATGATTATATTTTTTAAGATGTATAATTCTGCCATAATGTATGTATATAATTATTTCTAGTTAATGAACCACATCTGCAATCCAATAGCCTGAAGAACAGAGAGACGGCATTGCATCGAAGCCCATCAAGATTACAAAACCATCGATGGGCAATGATCCATCGCTTCAATCCTTCAACATATTAATTTAATTAATAGAACTCATCAAAAGATAAAATTCACAGGAACACTACGGGATAAGTCTTATCAAGCAGCTATAAAATTCCAACAAAACTATAATCACAACCAAATCAGCTGCCTCCCCCCACCCCAACACCCCCCCCCCAACCTCCCCAACCCAACCCAACCCACGTATTAGAGAAAACTTAAGGATTTCGACTGTTTACCCTGATCCTTCCAGGTCCTTATCACAATCAGAAAAATAACATCAAGAAGTACAGCACAAAACAAGAAACTGGTAGTTGGGATTACTTCATTGATAAATTCTAGTGTAGCGCACCATACAGGTGGATGCCTCTCCAAAGATGTTATAATCACCAAACATTCAAGTTTTAAAAAAATCCTCAAATGGTATGATTTCTAAACACAAAAGCACGAGCTCAATAGGGACAGCAATTTTTACAAATCTGAAATATGATGACGTACTAGGCAAAACTCGATGTAGTGACAAACTAATACATCACGACATTTCCAACGTTATGGAATTTAAATGAAAACACATTGCAAGTAACACTGCCAAGGTTTAACTAAATACTACGTAATTGTACAAATTAAGAAGATATTAATAAGAGAACCCGCTAAAACTACATTATGCATCCAAAACAAAGTCCTAAAATTCCAAAATCCTTCATACTACAAGCAAGCCCGTCGATGCACATATTCCTGTTGCTACAATTTTCTCTATCCCGCCTCTTCAAGCCTCTTACGTAATTACATGTCAAAGATACAAACAAGATATGCATATTGTAATACAACATAATTGCACCCACTTACTATACGTTGTCGCAATAAAATACACAACATTCTCGCATTAATTTCAGTTCATGAATATGTTGTCATAATCCACAAAACAATCACACCTCAAAATGGGGAAAAAGATCTATGCCACCATGCCATCCGATTAACAAGTTTCACAATTATATTTTTCCAAGAACTACATTGAACTACTACAGTACCAAATACCAGATGAGACACGAAATAACAGCCATTTGTATATCATTGATCAACCAACTGAAATGAAAACAAACGGAACACCTAAATTTGATTTGCATCAGCACCAAGGCATTTTTGCAGCCTATCCATTGAAATGACATGACAAGAATTCAACCGCACAACTGGTCCATGGTCTAGAAATTTCAATAACAAGCTATAAGCCTTTTACTTTGAAATTCAAACTTTATCAGGTGAAGACAGCATTTCCCCAACAATCCAGGCCCCAACAGCTTTCTGCAAGCAACCAAACAGGCCCAAAGCAACCAAATAAACACAAGAAATCCCTACTAGCGCACAGCAAAAGCGCAAATAGACAATCAGAACGGTAGCCCTTAATTTTTCAAATCTTCACAAATCTTATTACAAACAGCATCTAGCGATTCACAGTTTCCTCTTCCCATCCCTCCCTGGCCCTACACACTCCCCGAACCTACACCGGTGTTAACCTACAGAGTATAAGCTGATTGACAACTATGCGAAAGCCACGCAAATTAAGTTCAGACAACGGAGCAACCGATCCATGACAACGTTGGCACGCAAGGACGACGACGACGATGACGACTAGGAGCATTTTGGTTCAGACCAGACAGACATACAGGGAAGAGGGAGAGAGAGGGACGGGGCACCGGCACTGCGCGCGCCGGGCCTAAGAGGCGGGCGCCTTCTTGGGTGACTTGGCGGTGGTCTTCCTCGGCGACTTGGCCTCCTTGCCGGCCTTGGCTTCCTTGGCGGTCGCGGCGGCGGTCTTCTTGGGGAGCAGAACAGGGTTGATGTTGGGCAGCACCCCTCCGTGCGCGATGGTGACGCCGGCCAGCAGCTTCCCGAGCTCCTCATCGTTGCGGATCGCCAGCAGCACGTGCCGCGGGATGATCCGATTCTTCTTGTTATCCCTCGCCGCGTTCCCGGCCAGCTCCAGAACCTGTATGGATAAAAATAGGAGAAAACAAGGCGAATCAAATCAGGCTAGTCTCGCGGCGGGTTGGTCCGGGTGTACCCGAGTGCGTGTGCCTGCGTGGCCCAACCTCTGCGGCGAGGTACTCGAGGACGGCGGCGAGGTAGACGGGGGCGCCGGTGCCGACGCGCTTCGCGTAGCGGCCCTGCTTAAGGTAGCGCCCGATGCGGCCGACGGGGAACTGGAGGCCGGCCTTAACGGAGCGGGAGACGGGCTTCTTCTTCGGGCCGCCGCCGCCCCGGCGCCCCGCCGCGCCGGCCTTCTTCGGCACCTTCGCTCCCACCTCCATCTCGCCGATCCCGATCCCGAGCTCCGAAGCTTTTCTTCCTTCTCTCCCTTTTTTTTCTCGCTCCCCTTATTCTCGGCCGATTTCTCTGTGTTATTTCCTTGTTTTGGGTGGTGCGGTGTGCGTTTGTGCTTTCTGTGTGTCTGGTCACGGTGAGGACGGAGGATAGGGGGCGGTGCTTCGATCTGGAGCGCTAACGGCACGGCATCGATGGGTGGAAGCCGTTGGATGGGATTGGGCGATCCGGGTGAGAGGGAGAGCGGCCAATAGGAGGAGACCGTGGAAGTAGTGCGGGATCGTGATTCTTTTTTTTATAGATAATTTGCAAGCTGGTTCTTGTTCCAATCCTTTTTCTTAGAAAAAAAAAGAAAAAAAATTCAGTGACCTAGCTATATCAGGTTTGCGTTACAATATAATGAATTTTTTTCACAAAGTGACCTTTTTAATTATATTTTAAGGATGACTTGACCAAAAAATGTTTTGACTTTTTGGTGGCACCACAGACCTCGTCCTGCTGGCAGCCCTGCTGTCGTGGCCGCTAACGTGGTATGATCTACAGCGTCTGCAATCACGGCGCCACAGCTGCGCCGCCCACATACATGGCGCTGTAGCTGCTATACCCCGAACTTAGGAATATCATTGTGGGAGGGTCCAAGTGGTGGTAAAACCATGGTGAATTCGTGATGTTAGGTAAAGGGGTCCAAGTAATAGTTAAATCGTGGGTGGTTATAGCAACTGCAGCGCCAGGGAGTGTGACGTCGCAGCTGCAGTGCCAAAATGCGTCACGCTGCAAACTATGCCACGTCAGCCGGCCACGGCAGCAGGGTTGCCAGTGGGACGAAGTCTACGACGTCATGAAGCGTGGCACTGCCAAAAGAGTCAGATTTAAAAATATTTTTTAGAACGGATTAAAATATAATTAAAAAATTATTTTGTGAAAACAAATTCAATATAATTTAGGCCTAATATTCAATAGTCAAGAACCAAATTTTCTAAAATGTCACGATTGTTCAACACAAAAAAAGACACATGAATATGTTTGATTTGTGCCAAAAACTACAATACTAATTGTTTCTGTCATAATAGAAAGATAAGGGTGGATTTTGTACATGTACATATGGGTACATGAGTTAAGAATTTAGGTCAATTTTTAATACTTGTGCATCTCAAAAAATTCTCAAAAAGTTCATAGATGTTCATCATGTTATAACATGCACACCCACAAAATTTCATGCAAAAATATAATCAATAATGCTCTACACAAAAAAGACAACAAATTATTGTTGCATTATTTTAAAAATAAGTTAAATTTTTTGTCTATTTTATGTAGGACACTCTTGATTATATTTTTGCATTAAATTTTGTGGGTGTGTGCATATTATAATACGATGAACATTTATGAATTTTTTGAGATACACAATTATGAAAATTAACCTAAATTCTTAACTCATGTACCCACATATACATATATATTTGCTTTTCCCTAGAAAGATTGGTCTTTGTTTTGATGGGCATAATCGTATCACTTTGGTCACTCTAGTTCAATTTTCTTACTAGTGTCGGTTGAAATATGCACAAGCAAAATATTCACCAAAACTTTGATAGAGTGGGCTTGGGCCCAAACCAAACACGTCGAAATATTAAGGTTAAATAATAGAAGTTACAATCAATTTGCGGTTGTTAGATTGTTTTGCGTCAAACTTATTTTATAAGTTCTTGTAAGTAGCTATTGAAAAGTTATGTCAGCCCATAGAAAAAAATTACTCCCTCCGTCCTAAAATATAAGACACGCACGCATCCCAATTGACGATGGGATCCACAGGGGATAGGCCCAAGACAGAGAATCGGCCCAACAAAGTTCAGGATGGCCGAAAGCTGTTACAAGAGGCCCACCCGGATAGACGCGGCCTGCGAGATCCACTCGGAAGTAACAGTCGGGTGCCAATTAAGACCGGACGTTACCAAGGCTTGAAGACAGACGTTATCCCGGCAGTTAAGTAGAGTTAAGGCACCAATTAAGAGTGCCGTTACCGCGACTCGGTAGTTGTAACTCCAGGCCTTGCCGGGTCTATATAAGGCAAGGCCAGGACCCCGTGCAGGGGATCTTCTTCTGCTTCTTTTTCTGGGGAGTAACGGGCCATCCATTGTACTCAAATCTTTTCTCGCACGAGGCTTGCTAAACAATTCAGCAGGAGTAGGGTATTACCTCTTCCATAGAGGGCCTGAACCTGGGTAAATCTCTCGTGTGAACCCGCTCCTGGATCATCCTCTTGCGCCCCCCAAATCTTACTAGAAATGTATATTACCGTGAAATCCCCGCGACAGTTGGCGCGCCAGGTAGGGGTCGCGCAGGCTAGAGTTGCGATCCAGGCGGGATCTACTCCGGTCGTCGGCGGCAGGCTCGTGTTTGGCCACTCCGTACAGCACCTTACCTCCGCCACATTTTCAAGAGGCGCGACGCTCTCCTTCGGGAGCTTGCGTTTCTTGGCTGACGATTTCGGCCGGCTTCGCCTTCAAGATCCGGTTCCTTGCCCGGCGGTGGAGCTGGCACCCAAACACACCTTGGGGATCTCATATGATGGCGAGGAGTCTTCCCAGCTCGTCGGCATGATCGGCTCCGACTCACTTCTGCCCGTCCTGGATTCTGCATCCGACGGGTACGAGAGTTCGCACAGCCGTGCCTCCACGGCCCGCAGGCACGTCAGGCGCGACGGCCGGAGCGATGGACGAGCTCTTACGCACGCCCATTACTGGCCAGTCGGAGGTGGAAAGGGTGAAAGATCATCTAGGCCCTAATTTGGTTTTGATGGTTAATGGCAACCTAAACTGGAATCTAATGTTTACATTGAGTGTAAGCAGAGTTTACAGGTTCCATGAAGAAAGGTTATCCAGAGAAGGATGGCCACCAAAAAGGGTACAAGGTGGTTTCAAGGACAAAGAGATGGCTGTGCTAGGCAGCTATGCCACAGCTGAGAAGAAACCGGTGCTGTGCAGAGAGCTGCAAGCAGGGTGATGGTGGCTTGATGCGTCAAGGGCCGTGACTTCAGTTAGTGGCAGGTAAAGTCTAGATTTGCTAGTTTCTTTGAGTCCATAGGAACCACCCGTACTATCAAGAGGGATGAAATAGTAGCAGTTGTCTAAGTGAACCTTGCTCATTGCTCAGAGTGTTGGTCAAGGGGATTGGTGCTTTGAGGCCAATTGTCCTGTGTCAATAGCTTTGCACAAAAGTATGTAGCTGTGTGAAAACCTTAGAGCTTTAGGCACCTGTGTGACACAGCTGTGTCACAAGTGGCCTTTCGCTCTATAACTCAGGTACATCTCTGTACCAGGGGAGAGCTTGTAAATGCTAAGGTACCTGCACTGCGATAGGCGGTCTGATGAGTCAGAAGTCTGTCGGAGGTTCTCTCCTTATAGGTATTAGAGTTGAAGTATGCTGAGGGCATGTCATGTGCCAGGACCAGGCTGAGTAGTGCGGCTATCAGCTAAGGGTTCACCTGTGTGCGCTGCCGGTGACACAGGTGTCAGTCTGCCTGAGCCGGGTACAGTTGGGCGTAGGGTGTAGCTGTGTCACCGGTGGTTGACACCGGTGGCTCACTTAATCCTACGTGGCAACAGGGTAATGGTCAGGTGCCTGTGGACCCTATATATAGGGGACCAGGGGAGGACTCTGTCCTCAACCTTGCTCAAATCAGTGATTCACATACGACCATTGCAAAGCCTCCAACCACTCCACAAGAGCCAAGAGCCTAAGGGTTAGTTCGAGTGGGTTTGTGAGCTAGAGCACGAGCAAAGGTTCCTCCAAGAGATTGCTGCTGCATCATCTGTTACTCTTGGAGTTTTGTCTGCTCCTAGACGGGTGTAGGAGTTGCTGGTATCACCCAAGCTTGTGTGGGCTGAACCAGTAGTTTGTGAAGGTGTTCTGAGGTCTACCTGCTGCAAGGCAAAAGGATCTCCACAAGCAAAAGAAAGAGTCCTGAAGGATCAGATATTCGGAGAAGAAGCACGATTTAGTGCTGGCCAGCTCTTAGGAGTGGTCTCTCCAACGGAGACGTACCTTCTCTGCAAAGAGTTGGGAACTTCGGTAAAAAACCCCTGAGTCTCCTTTACTTTCTTGTATTGCATGCATATCTGCTTATACTTGCTTGCTTGTGTCTCTTAGACTTGATCTGCTAAGTTTACCTTTTACCTGTGTTAGATTACCTTTATATCTGTGTATGATCATCTGTTGCACAGCTGCATCATTCACTTGTGTTCATCTGTATCAGCACCTGTGTCACAGTCAGTCTAAGTAGAACATCTGTGTTAAGTTAATTCTTCACCTGTGTCATTCACCTGTGTGACAGCTGTGTGTTAATTTACACATAGTTCCTACCTGTGTCACTCACCTGTGTCACAGCTGTCCACTATTAATTTGTGAAGTTAATCTGACAACTCAAACAAAAGTTTAAAAGAGGAAATTTTATAAGCCAACTATTCACCCCCCCTCTAGTCGGCATCTCGGTCCTTTCAAAGGGCCATCGAAGCTTCACGTCAGGCCATCCTGGCGGAGCGGGATCACGTCGACCAAGAGAAAGCAGCTCTCGAGGCGCGTGAACGCGAATATGGCGGAGCCCCGGCTCGCGGGTCCTGCCAGCACCCACGTCGCACCGCGTCATCGGCCGCTCGGAGGGGTCGTGATGTTCGCAATTCTCTTTTGGCTCGAGAGCGGGATGGCGTCCCGGCCTATCAAACCCCGGCGCAGAACCTCATTGCGGCTGCCGCGCTGGCTGATTCGCTTCCGCCACCGGTAGATGGTCCTGCGGCAGAGACCTACCGCCGAGTTATCACCCTGATGAAGACGGCGGTGGAACAGCAGAATGAGGCTGCTTCGGTAAGCGACCGGCTGGCCTCCGAGTCCGCGCGGAGCCAGCCCTCAGCGGCTCCGAGTCGCCCCATACCGTGGGCTCGTCGCAGCCGAGCCGCTCCACGAACCGGCGCCCTGATGCCCGCCAGGAGATCAACTGACTCCAGGCGGAGCGTCGTCGAGCCGACTCCCCCCGAGCCCAGGTAAACAATGTCCGTGACGCTCGGGACGACATCGAGGGACGTCGGGCGGCCAGGATGCGGGCTGAGCGTCACGGTGATGAGGTTAACCAGCCGGGCGGCTCGGCCTCCACCGGTCCGCTATGCTTTAGCGGCGGATTCGTTCCAAGCCATTTCTGGATCGGTTCCGGATTGCTAGTGACGTCGACAAGTACGATGGCACTGCCAAGCCGGAGACTTGGCTTGCCGACTACCTCATCGCCTGCAACATTGGCGGAGGCAACGAACGCGTTGCCCTCCGTAGTCTTCCTTTGATGCTTGAAGGCTCCGCACGGGCATGGCTTAACAGCTTACCCGAAGACAGCATCTACGATTGGAAGGACCTCCAAGAGGCCTTCGTCAAAAACTTCGAGGGCACCTGCAAGCGGCCCGGGAACGCGTAGGACCTTTGGCTCTGCGTCCAGGAGAAAGGGGAGTCGGTCCGCGACTATATTCAGCGCTGGACCCGGCTACGCAACTCCATCAAGGACGTCTCTGAGACGCAGGCCATTCAGGCCTTCTCTCAGGGAGTCAAGTATGAGCCCCTGAAGCATAAGTTGGCCAAGTCTAATATTCAGACCATGGGCCGACTCATGAAAGTCGCCAGCAAGTATGTAACTGGTGAGGAGGCAATGCGGTACGAGGACAAGGGCAAGTCAAAAGCCGAGTCCTCAAGCCACAAAGACCAGAAGCGAAAAGCTGGCGCCAGGGATGGAGTTAGTGGCGCCGACTTGGTCGCGGCCACTGAACGCGGCCCCCAGCGTGGCGGTGGCGGTCGAAAGAAGGAGCGCCCCTGGCAGCAACGCAAGGCGCCGAGGCTCACCTTCGAGGAGATCCTCGACAAGCTCTGCTCTTTTCACAGCACTGCCGAGTATCAGGCAGGTCACTCGACCAGGGAGTGTAGCTTCTTAAAGCACCTCCGGGAAGAGAAACAACCCACTCCTGACGCTGGTGACGAGGCTGGCCCTCCGGGTGGCAGCGCGCCGCGGTATCCCCCGCAGAGGGGCGTCCTCATGATCTTCCAGGGATCCGAGTCCAAAAGGAATCGGAAGCTGCGATGCCGCGAGGCAAACGCGACAGTCACGGCAGTCCCACGGTGGTTGGACTAGTCAGAGATGCCAGTCGGTTTTGACCGCTCTGACCACCCGGATCGCGTCCCGTGCTCGGGCAAGCACCCACTGGTGGTGGATCCGCAGGTTGGTGGCTTCAAGCCCCGTAAGGTCCTCATGGATGGTGGAAGCAGCATCAATATCATCTTCATGGAGACCCTGAAGAAGATGCAGATCTCGGAGTCCCAACTTCGTCCCAGCAGCACTACCTTCCACGGGATAGTGCCTGGGAAGCGCACCAAACCATTGGGGCAGGTCTCCCTGGAGGTTGTTTTCGGCAGTCCTGACAACTTCCGGGTGGAGACCTTGACCTTTGAAGTCGTCGACTTCTGAAGCGCTTACCACGCCATCTTCGGAAGCTCGGCCTATGCCAAATTCATGGCTAGGCCGTGCTACGTCTATCTCAAGCTGAAGATGCCGGGTCCTAAGGGGGTCATCACCATCACCGGCGACTTCGAGCGCTCCACCGAGTGCGATATCATTAGCGCGGACATCGCCGAGTCCCTGATCACGGCGGAAGCGCTGGAGGCCATCAAGAAGAATGCCGACCTCGAACAGGCTCCACCTAGCAAGAAGTTGGCATCCGAATCCACTTTCCAATTGGCCAAGGACACAAAGAAAGTCCAGGTCCACCCCGACGATCCGTCCAAGACGGTCCAGATCGGGTCCGACCTTGAGGCCAAATAGGAAAGCGCGCTCGTCGACTTCCTTCGTGAGAATTGGAACATCTTCGCATGGAAGCCAGCTGACATGCCCGGAGTTCCAAGGAAGTTCACCGAGCACTCCCTCAACGTCTCCAAAGACGTGAAGCCAGTCAAGCAATCTCTCCGCCGTTTCGCCGAGGGCAGGCGCAAAGCCATTGGAGAAGAGATAGTCCGATTCCTCGCGGCCGGGTTCATTAAGGAAGTTCTTCACCCGGACTGGTTAGCAAACCCAGTCCTGGTTCTTAAGAAGAACAAGACTTGGCGAATGTGTGTAGATTACACTTCGCTGAACAAAGCTTGCCCCAAGGACCCGTTCGCACTATCTCGTATCGATCAGATAGTCGACTCCATGGCAGGGTGTGAGTATTTATGTTTTCTGGATGCCTATTCAGGCTACCACCAGATTAAGATGAAAGAATCAGATCAAATAAAGACATCTTTCATTACCCCGTTTGGGGCTTACTGCTATATCACTATACCTTTTGGTTTGAAAAAAGCTGGAGCCACATATCAGCGATGTATGCAGAAGTGTTTGCACAACCAGATAGGCAGAAATGTCCAAGCCTACATTGACAACAGAAGATTTGATATGAAGCTCAACCCGGAGAAGTGTGTCTTTGGAGTTCCTTCAGGCAAGCTACTTGGGTTCATCGTTTCCGAACGAGGAATCGAGACGAACCCGGACAAGATTGAGGCCATCCTCAAGATGGACAAACCGAAGGATCTGAAGGCTGTCTAGCGACTGACCAGATGCGTGGTTGCACTGAGTCAGTTTATCTCCCGACTCGGCGAGAAGGCTCTGCCCGTCTACCGACTCCTGAAGAAATCCGACTCCTTCGAATGGACCGGCGAAGCTCAACAGGCCTTCGACGGCCTCAAGCGACTGCTGTCTACGCCTCCAGTCCTCGCTGCACCGATGGAAGGGGAGCCCTTGCTGCTCTACATTGCAGCCACCAATCAAGTGGTTAGCGTGGTTCTGGTGGTAAAGCGAGCAGAAGAAGACCGGGTGCAGAAAGTGCAGCGACCCATCTACTATGTCAGCGAGGTCCTTTCTGAGTCGAAGCAGCGCTACCCGCACTACCAGAAGCTCGTCTACAGCGTATTCATGGCAGCGCGGAAGCTGGTGCACTATTTTCAAGCCCACTCGGTTACCGTGGTCAGTCATGCTCCTTTGTCAGACATTATTGGCAACAAGGATGCCACGGGCCGAGTCGCTAAGTGGGCAATTGAGCTCATGGCTCACGACATCAACTACGAGCCTCGCAAGACTATAAAGTCTCAAGCTCTTGCCGACTTCATTGTCGAATGAACAGAAACCCAGTCCTTCCCGCCCGAAGTCCACTCGGAGCACTGGATCATGTACTTCGACGGGTCGAAGATGCTTGCGGGTACGGGGGCTGGAGTCGTCCTCATTTCCCCCAAGGGCGACAAACTCCACTACGTGTTGCAGATCTATTTTGCGACATCTAACAACGTCACGGAGTACGAGGTGCTGTTGCATGGCTTGCACATAGCCGTCTCACTCGGTATCCGTCGACTCTTATGTCGCGGCGATTCGGATCTGGTGGTGCAGCAAGTGATGAAGACGTGGGATGCTAAAGACCCCACCATGGCGGCGTATTGCGCTGCCGTACGATGGCTCGAAGGACATTTTGAAGGTTTCGAACTTCATCATGTTTGCCGGGCCGACAACGAAGCAGCCAACTCCCTGGCCCGGATCGGCTCCACTCGAGAAAAGGTGCCACCCGGCGTTTTCCTGCAACAACTATATCAGCCTTCCGTCAAGATGGAGTCTGCAATCGGCTTATCCGAGGTCACGCCCTAAGGCTCCGAGAATGTTGACTCGGCTCAGGAAGGCGTCCTGGCCGTCATGCCTCTCTGGACTCAGCCGTTCCTCTCTTACCTATTAAGGAAGGAGCTCCCCGAGGATCCGATTGAGGCGCGTCGTATTGTGCACCGCGCTGGAGCCTACACCATCATCAACAACGAGCTTTACAAGCGCAGCACCTCTGGAGTTCTCCAGAAGTGCATTTCGCCGGAAGAAGGCAGAGAAATCCTTGAGGAAATTCATTCGGGAACCTGCGGTCACCACGCTTCTTCGCGAGCACTCGTCGCCAAGGCTTTCCGTCATGGTTTTTTCTGGCTCACTGCTCATGCTGATGCAGAGGAACTCGTTCGCACCTGCGATGGCTGTCAGCGGTACGCACGTCAATCACACCTGCCAGCTACTGCGCTCAAGACCATTCCTATCACATGGCTCTTTGCCGTATGGGGACTCGACATGGTGGGTCCGCTCAAGAAAGCGAGAGGGGGATTCACCCACCTCTTTGTGGCGGTGGATAAATTCACTAAGTGGATTGAGGCCAAACCCATCATGAAGCTCGACGGTCTGACTGCCGTCAATTTCATGAAGAGGGTCGTCTTTCGATTCGGCATTCCTCACAGTATCATCACCGACAATGGTAAGAACTTCACCGCTGAAGTCTTCCGCCAGTTTTGCCAGGACCACGGCATCCGAGTCAACTACGCTTCGGGGGCTCATCCGCAGTCGAATGGCCAAGTTGAGCGTTCCAATGCGCTCATCCTCCAAGGCATCAAGCCCCGGCTAATGGTTCCTCTGCACGAACTGCCGGCTGCTGGATCGACGAGCTCCCTTCTGTCCTCTGGAGCTTAAGGACTACTCCAAACCGGTCGACTGGCTACACGCCTTTCTTCGTGGTCTATGGAGCTGAAGCTATCCTGCCGAGTGACGTCCTCCACGACTCCCTGTACATCACAGCATATGTGGAAGCGGATGCCGAGTCGGCAAGGCAGGATGACCTTGATCTCTTAGAGGAAGCTCGGGAACTTGCTCTCTCACGTTCGGCTATATACCAGCAAAACTTGCACCGCTATCACAGCCACCAAGTCCGGAGCCGAGTCTTCAATACAGGGGATTTGGTTTTCTGACTCATCCAAGATAAAGCTAGCATGCACAAGCTTTCACCGCCTTGGGAGGGACCGTTCATCATTAACCAAGTACTGCACAATGGCGCGTACCGACTGGAGGAACCGGCATCATGAAGAGTCACTGAGAGGACTTGGAACGTTGCACAGCTACGTTCCTTTTTTACTTAACACTTTGTATTCACAATACTTAGCAGTTTTTCGATCATGAATAAAATTTCCCTATCCTGAGTGGCACCCGGGGGCAACTATTTTTTCCACACTTTCCGGTTGGAGTTATTTATTTGTGACCTTACTGTTCAAACTGGCTTGTTCCCTTGGGCAACCCCCCGGGAGTACACCAAATATCCGCCTGGTTCGATTCTTCCGGGCAATCCCCAGGGGCTACCTCCACCCACTGGGTGTTGCCAGTCGGCTCAGGTTGTATTGACTCCTCTAATTTTGTTTTCTCCGTGAACGTTTAAGTAAACGTGTATGGTACCTAAGACCCACACTTTGTCCACAACTACAGTCGCAACCCGGCTGTCCGGTTGGCAAGAACAAAAGCTAAAGGTCGGCCTGCACGCGAAAGGACTCGGCGTAGAAACTAACTCAGACGAGCAAAACAACTTGTGCAAAATAACACCAGAAATTCATTGTAAAAATCTACTTGTTCAACTTAGTAGTCTTTACATAATTTCACTCGGTATACCGAGTCTAAACAAAAAACAAATAATAATAATAATAATACATCTATTCATCCGGAGTCGCCTCTACGCGCTCCTCCAGGTCAGTGAACTCGACAATCCGGCTTGTGGCGCGGCGAACTCGGGGGAGCAGCTTCAACAGGTCGACCGCCTCGCCTTCTGCGTCGAATGGGGCTCCAGCTGAAATCCCGTCGATGTCCGCGTCAGGGTGGTGCGCCAGCACCATCGCCAGCGCCATGTCGGATCCCGAACGGGCCGCCGACTCCTTCCACTTCTCCACCTCCGCCGAGCCTTGTGAAAGCTTGTCGGCGAGGGTGAAGATGGTGGAGCCCACTTCATCGTTGGGCCAAAGCTTGGCGCAAAGGCTCTGCACAGCCGACTTCATGTGTTCAACGAGGCTCTTCACTTGGAGGAGTCGGTCCTCCACAGTGATGATACAACTGGACATCAACTCGGGTGTCCAGAAGGCCTCGAGCGCTGATTCAGCTGGGTGCGCCAGAGCTCGGAGTCGGAGCGCCGCATGCCTTGCCTCCTCCTCCAGTTCTGGGCAAGCATCTGCTTTAGAATTATTACAAGGAACTAAGCAGGAGCATGGACAAAAGAGGTTGATGATGGACTCGGAATCTCATCGAGCAGGGTCTCATTGGCTTTCTTGAGATGTCCCATGAGCTCCGACTCCCGCTTCTCCCACTCGACGATGGCCGCAGCATGCCGCTGCCGCGACTCGGTCATCTTCGAGTAGAAGCTATCGACTTGCACCTGCAGCTCGTGATTGGTGGCCGTCAGTTGCTCAAACTGAGTGGCCAGCTGCTGATGCTCCGACTACAGCAAGGCGGCGGTCTTCATAGTCTCGCGAGCTTGCTTTAGCTCGCTGTCAAGCTCGGCCATCTTGGCGTCGATCATCCCCGACACCTTTTTCAGCGGGACGGAGACCTTCAACTGTCTGCGCAGGCGGGCATTTTCGGCCTCGACATCTGCCGACTCGAAAAGATTAGAGTCAAGAAAATTTCGAGGTAAACGATTACAATGATTCGGATGCTTACTCCCTGCGGTGGCGAGTTTTTCTTCGAGTTGCCGGGTCCGGGCCCTCTCGTCAGCCAACGCTTTTTCGAGGGAGGCGTTCCTCTCTAAAAGCGCTTGGCTGCCTCCGCCGAGTCAGACTGCAGCCTGGACAAAGGGAGAAATTCGAGTCAGTGGGACCCGAGTTAATAAGTCTCAAGCCGACTCAAACAGTCGGCTCGAGACTCGGGGGCTACACCCACTGGGTGCACTGATCGTGCTCTCAGTGTTAAAAATCAAGCGAAGATCAAATGAGAAGACTTACCCCGACGAAAGATTCTAAAACCTCGGCCGAGTCTGCCAAGGTCTTGGCCGCGTCAGCAAACTCCCTAAGCTTAGAACTCAGGGCAGCGACGCGGTCAGTGGCCCTTTGCGCTGCAGCCAGATCCTCCATGCTGCAGCTCGGCAGCAGCAGCGCGGGCACAAGGCTGCTCGACGAACCGGGTGCCGTCTCTTCAGGCGTAGGCGCGGGAGCCAACACCAGGTTTCGCTCCACCACCGGTGAAGACTCAGTGATGAGCTGGCCCTGGGCCCTGTCCGCCGGCTCCGCGGAGTCGGTGAAAAACCGTCGGCTCTGTTGTCGCCACGCTGGCGGGAGCCGACGGAGGTTGCGGGTCATTGGCCGGTGCTGCGGCCGGTCCGGTACCCACGCCCCACTCCGGTGTCCCCGCCACAGGCGCAGCAGACGGCGGCGTGCTGGGCGCAGCCGTAGTCGGGGGCACGGCTGGCTCCGTCCCCTCTCCCGACTCTGAAGCCATCGCCACGGGCACGGTGGGCGTCTGCACGCTGGGTGCAGTCGCGGTCGGAGCTGGAGAGGCCGACCCTGATGTCGGGGTTGGAGTCGGCCCCGTGGACGAGCCGGGTTGGAAGTCTCCTTTGTCGGAGAGCTTCCTTTGGACTCTGCAAAAGACAAAAACGCAAACCGATCTCAACATCTTTCTCTTTTTAATTGAAACGGGAAAGAAAGCGAAAGAATCGTACCTGGTGGTCGTAGGAACCACCTTCTTCTTCGGCTTCGCCGGGGTGGACGGACCCCCGGAGGAGCTGGCGGATGCCGGCTGGGGTGCAGCCGGCTTGGCGGCAGGTGCGGTAACTTGTACCGCAGGGCTGGCAGTGTCGGCCCACGCCCGTTTGGCGGCCGATTCCATCTGAGCCGACTCCGCCTGAGCTCGTGAGGCCCCGGACCCAGAGACGTCATCCGTACGCCTCCGTTTGAAGATCATAGGGGCCTCTTCCGACTCGTCTTCCGAGTCGGCCGGAGCTCGCCCCCGTTCCGGGTCCCCGCCCTCGGGGGCTTCTTCCTCGACCTCCACGTCGTCCAAAGCCTCCGGAGCCGGATTTTGCTCAGGAAGTGGCGGCATGGAGTTCAAGTGGAGCAAAGTCTGCAAAGTCAAAGACGTGTTTAAAAAGAAACGAAGGAGCAAAAAGGCAAAGGCTTCGACTCGGAATACAAAATACTTACAGTCGGCGGGGGGTTGGCGGTAGAGTAGGGCACCACGTGTGGCGTCCTAGAGAGACCGGATCGCTCCTTGGTCAAGTTCTTGAGAAGCTCCATAAAGTTCCGATCCGAGAGCTCCCCTGCCGACACCCTGGTTGAGTCAAACGCACCCGAGTACTCCCACATCGGGTGCGCCCTAGCTTGCAGCGACTGGATTCGTCGACTTAACCAGGTCACGATGAGGTCGACTCCAGTAAGCCCCTTGTCCTGGAGCCGCTGGATCCTCTTCGTGAGCCGCTCAACCTCCGGCATTTCTGTGCTGGAAGGCTTGGCGCCCCAACGCTTCTGCCAGACCGGGGGACCCGGGACGTACTTCGGCAACCCCTCCTGGACAGTCGGAGTGAGCTCGTCCGGGCAGTAAAACCACCCGTCTTGCCACTTCCGTACGGTGTCTGGGAGCTGCAGCTTGAAGTACTTCGCGCCGGACTTCACTTGAATGCCGGCTCCCCCGCAGATGGAGAGGCGCCCGCCGGCTTTGACCGGCTGCGCCTTTACCACGAAGGTTTTCTTCCACAGCCCCCAGTGAGGCCGAGTCCCCAAAAAGCATTCGCACAGCGTGATGAAACACACGATGTGTAGAATACCATTGGGGCTGAGATGGTGGAGTTGAAGGCCGTAGAAGTGAAGAAGCCCTCGTACGAAGTCGTGGGGCGGCAGCGATAATCCCCGCTCGACGAACGGGATGAGCAGCACCCGTTCGTGATCGTGCGGAGCAGGACCCAGCTCTTGGTAGGGCGCCCTCCAATTGCTGATCGCACGTGGAGGCAGCATTCCCTCGGTGGAGAGGCCGGCGAGGATATCGTCAGTCACCACCGACGGGACCCAGTCGCCTTTCTTCCAGTCATCAAGGCGCACGACGGCGGAGGAGGATCCGGTGTCGATCTTCTTTCCCTTGGAGGCGCGCGACATGGCCGGAAGGCGGTGGCAGATCGAGCGTTTTCTCGGGAAGGAAAGGAGCAGTGCGCGGCGGCAGGGTTCTAGAGGCGAAGATATTTAAGCGCGCGAGGAAGACGAAGGCAGATGGGAACTGCTTCACCCCAACACCCGTTTTTCTAGAAGAGGGAGGTGAACCGCCGACGGTCGTGCGCCACACGTGGCGGCAAACCGCCACGGCAACCATCGTCCCACGCACGCGATCCCGCGGGATTCGAGGCGCCTTTTTCGCCATGACCCGTCGTCCCAGGCGTTCCAGCCGGCGAGCATTACGTCAGCAGCCATCTCGCGCGCACCGCACGCGTGATTCGAAGCGCAATCATAACAAGCTGTCGTTTCGGACGCCCCGCGAAGTCGCCGCAGCAGCAGCGGATGTCTCGCACACACCTCGCGCGGGACTCGAGGCGAAATCATCATGCTGCAGCGCCGCAGGCGCTCTGTCCAACCAACTGCACGCATTAAATGCTGAAATGACGTCGCGTGCAGTCGAGACGACTTCGTGTGACCACGAGTTGGCTTCGACCGGGTTCGGATCGATTGGGTTGAATCACACTCGGACGCCGAGTCAGCTTGAAGTCGGCTCGGCTCACTGAGTCATGACAAAGGCTATGCCGACTCCACCAAACAATTTCGAGGCATACCAACTGCACCACTCGAAAGCAGATCAAATATGCAAAAAGGGGTATCGATGACCAACCCAACAGGGTTTCGCAGGTCACTCGGCAACACCCAAGCTAAGGACAAACCCGACATCCACAGCGGCACAAGGCGGTCCCTGATTCAGAACCAGACGCCACAGCGGCGCAAAACGGTTTCTGGTTCGGAACCCAGTGCTGGAGTTCGAGGACTCGGTTTCGAAGCTGAAGGTCGAAAGCGTCCCCCCTGCGGGCACAAGCTGGCAACGATCCACTCGGACAAGCCCAGACGCTATTTCGGGTTCACTCGGAATTTATGATACGCCTCCCGGAAGGCCACCAGCCGACTTCCCCAGCAGGAAAGCGCGGGTATCACCGAAACTCCCCACACTTAACACAAACCTAACCTTTTTTTTCAGGTATCTTAGGAGTCCATCAAGGTCTCTCTACGGCAGATTCGGAGGCGCATACGGCTTGCCTACCAGACGGCGCCCGTATCAAGACCCTGAAGCACTCGTGGGGCTACTGACGACGGGATCCACAGGGGATAGGCCCAAGACAGAGAATCAGCCCAACAAAGTTCAGGATGGTCGAAAGCTGCTACAAGAGGCCCACCCGAATAGACGCGGCCTATGAGATCCACTCGGAAGTAACAGCCGGGTGCCAATTAAGACCAGACGTTACCAAGGCTTGAAGACAGACGTTATCCCGGCAGTTAAGTAGAGTTAAGGCACCAATTAAGAGTGCCGTTACCACGACTCGGTAGTTGTAACTCCAAGCCTTGCCGGGTCTATATAAGGCAAGGCCAGGACCCCGTGCAGGGGATCTTCTTCTGCTTCTTTTTCTGGGGAGTAACGGGCCATCCATTGTACTCAAATCTTTCCTCGCACGATGCTTGCTAAACAATTCAGCAGGAGTAGGGTATTACCTCTTCCATAGAGGGCCTGAACCTGGGTAAATCTCTCGTGTGAACCCGCTCCTGGATCATCCTCTTGCGCCCCCCAAATCCTACTAGAAATGTATATTGCCGCGAAATCCCCGCGACACCAATAATTACAATTATGTCTATAATATGTTAGTTATATGATAAAAAATGATATCATTAGAAAGTGTTTTAAAAAACGAATCCAACAATATCACTTTTGTATCACATAATCAAAATATTATAAGTGTAATAGTAAATTTTGGAATGCGTGTGCGCCTTATATTTTAGGACGGAGGGAGTACTATCATGCTTAGTAAATCATATCATAATCTAGCTAGTTACTAAAGTAAAACACTACACATACAGTTGGATATCTCGCTTTTAGTTTTATATTGGGGTTGTGATATAGTAATTTTTTAAAAACTTCCTATGCTACTAAACTAAATAAAGGTGGGGCTAAAAGACCAAACGTATGCAGAATATCCCACATACATAAGACAAAGTCAGATCAGTGAAAAAACTTACTCCATATATATAAGGCGTATGTTAATTATTTAAGATTTTGATCAACAACATCTCATATAGTTAATGTGGTACAAAATCACAAGCATAAGAAAATACTTTTGAATACGAATCTAATAGCAGCAATTTTATGTCACATAAATTACATATTAATAGAGTAACTATTGGTCAGATATTTGTATTAATCAATTAAAATACGCTCTATATATCTGGACAGAGAAAATAGTAGAGAATAAACCCTTAAAGGACACGTTCATGAAGACCTACTCCGAATAGAAGCAAACGTCCAAACTTTCCACGGACACATACCACTGCTTTTTAAGGCATTCCTAACACAACACCACAACTTTAATTTTAATAATAAGGCGTGTGGCGGTACAAACAGGGATAAAATGAAAAACTAGGGTGAATACTTAATTGATAGTTAATTTTTTCGAATTGAGCTACTTCCCTTTTTGTTACTTGGATAACGAAAACCACAAGTTCTTACAAGGTTAGAAAACCACCATTCGAAATATGAGCTACGGAACGAAAACCTGATGGAGCCTAATATCCAAATCTACTGAACTACAACAGTGTATCACAAAACCGCAGTCCAGTGAACAATTTAACCCAAAGAGATATAGTAGGATATGAAGGGTCCGATAACTGAAGTAGAGAGTCGACTCCATTTGTAGCAACAGTCACAGAGCTTGAGCGATCTCCATGGCCTGGAAGAAAAGTGATAGCCTGCTTCATTAGCTGCTCCGCCACAAACTTCAAAAGCTTTTATCTTCTTCCTTCTGAAGGCCTGCCCAGTACAATAAAGAGGAGCAAATCGAGAAAATGATCTCGGCAGGAGAGTGAATCAACCGATGTTCAAAACAAGCTTTATTGCGGGTGTTTCAGATACCAGCTAATTATCATTAGGCAGTATAAACAATAATTAGAAACTTCGCCCATGCATCCTGTACAGCGTGCCACACTTCTCTGATCTCTACCCTCGTCTCTACCCCATCTGTGATAGATTCATCTCTGTTGGCCAAAAATTATTGCCTGACCAATTAATTTGTTCGCTACAAACTGTGGCTCGGCAAACTCATGACACAAACATGTGGAGAAGCATAGGAAGCAATCAAACATGCCCCCAGAACGCACGGTGCGCTTTACACGATAGCAATTAGCACACGAGTTCGGTGGCCGGGCGCGGCAGTGCGACTGTGCGAGTTCGACACCGCCTTCAGCCACGCCCACGTACGTACGTACGAGCAAGCAGATCAGCAAATAATTCGTGCCACGGCAACAACAGAAAATGAATGGTGTGGGCACTCTGGGCTCGATCTCGGCCGACCCATGTGTGCCCATGTGAGCTCGCCTCGCTCGCAATCGAATCCGGAACCCCGATCAACGTGGGGCTGTTCCCCTCTCGCCTCATCGCCTGACCTGTGCATGCCCGCTCACCCGATCTTTCGGTAGGAGCGTGCGCGCGCGTCCAGCTCGATCGGGACGTGCGCGTCGTCATCGATACCCTGCGTCGCGTGCTCGCAGGCGCAGCGCTGTCGATGCTACGGCGAAAGAGAGTTCGGATCGCCTGGCCCCTGCTTGCACGCTCGCAAGCTGTCAGTATCTCCGCTCGCATCGCATCGTTTGGTGCCTGCCACCTACGAACGTGTTGTTTCTGATTGCTGCGAGATTGATCGGCCTCGGTGTGCATGTGGCCATGCATCTGTTCGTCGCGCTAAAAGAAATGCCTATGGGCCGTTGGTTTTCCGCAGGAAACTTCGTGAACGTGCACTGCCAATTCCTTATTTGGAGTATACAAAACTTTACAGAAAACAGCTCTGCATTTGCAAGAATCTAAGAAAATTCTCGCGTTCTAAACAGACCTAGAACTAGTAAATAAATTGTTTAAACTATGTCAAATTTTGCGTATTACGTATATGCAAGTATGCAGCTACCCGAGGTTTTTGCAATTTCAGATTATGAAGTAGATCTAGCTACCTCTCTCCCCACTGGTGGACAGAGCATCGAATGAATAGAATAAAATCACGGCTTCCATCGAAATTTCCACTCTTTTATTTGCGAGGAAGCAAACGGAACTCGAGAGGATAAGGAGTGATCTTGCTTCAAGCTGCATGCATGCACGGCTGCAGAGATCCAAAATTTATTTACTAGTTTAAACGTTGTCGCTTGGCGACCCCGTCTTTACTGTACAACGCTGTCAGTGCATGCATGCGGGGATTCAGGCGTTCTCCTCCCCGCTCCTATATCTCTTCGCGCGCCATTTATTTTTCGAATTTTCTATTTTCTCTTTCCCTCGAAAACTTATTTTTCAATCGACCAAATTATATATTATTAAATTTATAGTTATATAAAAAGAAATACAATTTTAGGTAAAAATAAATAAACATCTGACTAATTACACATCTTTAAATCTAAAATTATTCATAATTTTTAAAATATACAACTACCTAATTAATTGTTAGATAAAAATCGACATCTAATATCATCGGTTTAAAAATATCTATATAAAAATAGACACTATTTGCTTTCTCTCCTAGTTTCGGATAGGAACAGTATGATAGTGCAAAGCTCTCGGACATTTTCTGACTGTGTATTTTATTTAGCACGGTAATTCCTAGTCACATGAATTTCACGTAAAACAAATCAATACCGCATGGATAGAGAAAAGAAAACCCCTGAATTCCAACCATGTCCTTATATATTTGTTCCTAAGCTGTTCATTCACATCCTAACTCGCACTCTTGGCAGGATAAAAATTACTGCGGCATCCGTAGCATACAAGTTACATGAAGCATGATTAAAACTTGAGTTGTATATTTTAAAAAGCCTAATAACATTAGTAGATATACATCGTACAATGAAATATGAACTTGTAAATTTTAGTGAAAAATACATCTATTTATGTGTTGTACGGAAAAACAAGGAGTGGGGAGATCCCAGGGATTGGTCATGTCTGCCATGTGTACCGGCCAGTTTCCTGTGAAATTCTTGGAAGATTTCCTCTGAAAAATGGTTCCAAATTGAGGCCTAAATAGCTAATGATCATTTTTTGCCAAAGAAGATAATCATTCCTCTTTTCTTAACCGGGTTTTAACGTATCGTCCAAACGGGCAAGGTCCGTTCGTCTTATATATATAGCCCTGACATCCTCTGCTCTCTTCCACTCTCCACACTATTGCACAAAACCAAAGTGACCAAACACATCTTTAGCTGCAAACTTCGAGCTCAGTTCGAGATGTCGTCGCAGCGGCCCGGGCGTCACCAGCGGAGGGCGTCGCAGAGCGTGTTCGTGCTCCCGGAGAACTTCGCCGCCCTCGACGACGTGCCGGCGGCCGACGGCGGCGAGCACCGGAAGGCCTCCCCGGACGGCGGCTCGGCCGAGCAGCAGGCGAGGCCGGCGGCGGGGCGCCACCGGCGGGCCATGTCGATGGCCGTCGCCTCCTCCAGGGACCTCGAGATGATCAAGGAGGACATCGGCAGCTACAAGATCGGCGCTTAATTAGCAACGACGGCGTGCGCGCACGTACATGTACGGTCTTAATACGTACGTGCCCGGCGCTCTGGAGAAGCTTTTCTGCAGCTAGCTGATGCCAAAGGGCCGTGGCGCGCGTACTGGTTTATTATGGTCAAGTGACTAAGTCTAATGAAGGTCTTGCTTGCTTTCCTTTTTATTTTCTTTTGCTAAAGGCATGTAAGATGTAATATCGTGTACGAGTTCTCTCCAACGCCAAGCACTTGAACTCCTAATCGTGCATTTGATGCTGTTTTTGCGTTAGTGTTGCTATAAGTGTCTTTTGTTCTTGCCTCTTTCTTTCTTGTTGATCTGCAGCTGCATCCGTAGCTTAAAAACAAAATCAATTTCTTGCGGATGTTTATCCGATACATTGGTTTGCCAATTGATGACCAAATTTTTGGCATGGTGCATAAGGCTTGGTGGGACAAATTTACAGTTCCCCAAACAATACGAGCACAGAAAATGAAACTTACTCGCAAAAGTTTAAATATAGCTAAAAGCACATGTATTGCGGAATGAAAAATGTATTACGTGAGTTGTTCAAATGTTTATGCCATTACTCATTAATTTTGTGCTAAATAATAGTAATTTCAATATATATATATATCAATTGAATAAAGTATAATATAAAATCGTGGAATATATTTACCGTATAGAATGAATGTAATTTATTGGCAACTTAATAAGTAGTCTTAGTAAAATAAATGAATGACTATCGACCTAAATCTTTGTAAGAGTAAAAAAATAAAACTGCTGATGCTCTGTGTCCCTGATTCATGGAACATGAGCATGTTCGTCCCACTTTTCTTTCTTCCTTCCTTGCTTGCTTTCGTTCTCGAAGGTGAATCAAGTGGGCAGGATTATTTTTCTCGAAGCAGAATCAAGTGGGCTGTATAACAAATAATCCAATTCCAAGCATGCATGTTCTCCTATCTCCGTATGTAACAGTATAGCCCAATAATGTACTCCGACCAATCAGGATTGTACGTAGTTGTACCACGTGTACTCCAGCGTATATGTGTATATATTGCACGATAATTGTGTGTTTTTTTCGTCGTCGTTTTCGGGCTTCTCCTGCATGCATGATTGGCCCCAGATCTCGATCTAGAACATGTACACATGCATGACGGACCGTGCAGCTAGCGGCAGGTTTTAAGTCCAGTGATTTGACAGCGCGGCTTTGGATTAACGTACGTGTCGCAGCACATTTGTACGGCTGCAACCGTATGGATGAATGATGATGCATCCGTTTCGCTTTGATTTCGTATAGCGACTGATGATGAAGCAACCTTATCACGTGTCTGCTTAAGCACGCATTGGACGAACGCGCAATTGGTGACGCGCAACACTCACGCAACATGGTGAGAGCGTAGAGAAAATCCCTTTTTAAAAGACAAAATAGTACTCAGCATTTTTTAAGGAAGAAACTAGTACTCAACTTTTGCTCAAAAATAATAAAAGAAAACAAAAATTTATTCTACAAACGTGCCCAAGGATGTTGCTCGCAGCGGCTCACGCTCTCACATGCGATGAGGAATTGACGGATGTGATTGACGCGGGAAGAGTGGAGTGATGGGTTGCTGTTCATTTTGGGGATGGACGGCCTAGATGGACGCGGATGGTTTCGTGTGGAGTGGTTTTTTTTTCTATGAGGGACGCTCTTGTTGGGGGTGACACGTCTGGGGGCAACAACAAATGTTTAAATTTTAGGAACCACGCCCCATAATTTTTAGAAATCATTTCTTCCCTCTCTATCCCCCCCTATCCATTTTTCCGTGCGTTGTCTGGTTCAAGTGCTCTGTCGTACTAGGGTTCGCATCGCGGGGGACGTGCACCGGGAAGTGTTTGTCACCGGCTCGGCGGAGGGGGGTTAAACGGTACTTGATTTTCCTTTTGCCCTGCCCTTTTTTGCTTGGGTTTGCCAGAGGGATTTGTTTTTTCGGTCATTTTATGTGGTCGATTTAGATGGAAATGTTGAGAGATGGCAGGATATGCTGGCATGCGGGGTAGAGAGGAGTTACTGAGGTGGTAGGGGATGGATGGTGTGTTTGGTAATTATGTGTTTTTGAACAATAGGAAGCAATGTTTGGGGACTTTTCAGGGAGGAGGGGGCAAGGTGGTGGGCAAAGAGATGGTGGTGAAGAATGCATCAAGGTGGAGGAGATAACGGTGAAGGACAAGATGGTGGTTGGAGTAGCGTTAGTAGGGAGGACTTTGTTGATGAGGTGAGGTTTTGTTGATGACTTTTGCAAGCGATGTTGGTGAAGGAGATGTCATGTTGATGTTTACGAACAACAGGGGAGAGTGAGAGAGTGGTGACCAGGGACAAGGTTGTTTGCGAGTAATGGAGGGGGGGAAGGCAGTTGAGGAAGGCTTTGGAGAATCTGGTATTAGCATCTCGTGGTGATGTTTTTTTTCGTGTACTAGCCAAATACCCGTCCGTTGCTACAAATAAACAGATTAGATTACTGAGCGTGTTGAATTATTGTTGTCGCGCTCCATGCCATTTCCTCGGCTTTATCTCAACTCATGGTTGAGTTTCAACTCAGGTAGAATTGGGAGTTATTTGTGGAAAGTACCACCTTGGGTGAATTTGAGTTTTAGAATTTGGAATCAGTATATGAGGAAGAGATCTTCTGAGGTTTCTACACGAGCATATAAATTTTGCCAAAATTTTAGATAGTCTACAGTAAGGAAGGGGAGAAGAAAGTGTATGGACTACTGCCACCAATTGACACCTTTATAGGAGTAAAGATTATTGTGTGTTGGGCATGCAGTCAATGAAAAATGAATCACGAGATGAGGTGCATGTTGGGGAGAGGTAGATCGGGGATGGGACATGTTACTTCCATGCTCTTTTTTTGATAGTGAAGCATGTGATTGTGCAATTTTTTTAGTTGGTCACAATTGCAAGGAGGAAGAAGGCACAATTTGGGGAGGACTAGAAGGGGGGAACAAAAAGGCGTAGTAAAATGTCAGAAGATTGATATATGAGCTTTGTATTTGTTCTTTGTTGTGCCCTTATCTAGATTAGTTCTCACAGTAATCTCTATATGGATGCTATAGTTATCATATATATTCGTTCATATTGCAGTAGTTTTTATTTTAGTATATTTTGAACCATGCAATTTGGAGTTTTTTTTATCTAGCATTTTTTGTATTGGTTAAAGCCAACTTAAGTTATATGTTGCAATCTTTGTTGTGATGCTGTTTTGGTGATGAGGTTACAAGATTTTCTTTAGTGCAGCTATCTGGTTTTGTTAGTGCAATTACCACACAAAGTGTTCCCCTGTGGTTAGGATGGGTGTGGTGAGCTGTGTTTTAGTGGTGTTACTTACTTATTGTTACTAGATAAGTAGTTTTGTAGTCATACTGCGTGAGTAGGTGTAGCTAATGTAAAGTTTTTTGGTACATCTATTTTTTGGCATATGGGGTTCTGAAATGACCTAGGGTATTGACTAAGGGGCTGAATAGGAGATTAACAAAATTATGATAAAAAATTACTTTCTATACAAGTATTCTATAACATTAAGTAGTTTCAAGCAAAACCTAGTATTTTAGCAATCAAAACAAGTCTGAAATCAAACACGAAGAAGTTCAAGAAAACAACCACACCGAAGTCACAAGATTTATTGTCGAAGTTTGAGTCTTTGGCGAGGCTCTACATCTCTATTGAGGAAGTTTGATCGAATGATTGAAGTCCAAACCGAATCATGCTCTTTCCTCAAGAAGCTTACCAATGTGAAGCTTCTTTTCTCTTATGACAAATTTTCACCTTACAGTAGACGAGCTTCAAACCCTCACAAACTTCTTGGGGTGATTCACAATCCTTGAAGACTCCTAAGCGACTTCTAGCTGTCTAATAGCATCTTCAAGAGTTACAAGCTTCAATCAGTTCGGTTTGGAGATGAACTCTTGCTTGATATTCAGATCTGGCTCAATCCCTCTTTCTCAAAGTTTTTCTCACACGAATCACAATTTGGGTTTGAGAAAAGGTGAAGTTGCACTCATGAGAGTAGATGTATGGTTTTGGAAAGAGTAAGGCATGCAAAGAGGGTCCGGGGTATATATGGCCAACCCATCAAAAACTAGTCGTTAGTGTAAAAAGCGTAGAACTCGGAACTTTCGAGATGGAAGTTGGAGGTTCTGAAATTTGAAAGCAATGACTATATTGCCTGTCCAGAAACAGATCTCGGAACTTACGACACAAACCCGAGGGTTCCGACTTTCAGGGCACAACTAACAGAAGCGAATGTCGGAGGTTTCGACTTGAACCCTAACTCTCTGGGATCAAGAATAGCCTTGGCAAGACATGGTAAGAACAGACTCTTGGAGGTTCCAACATCACACTCGGACCTTTCAAGAATTCAAAGGATCTCAAGTAAGGTGAATATAACTCATCCTTAGAGGTTCCGACAATGGACTCGGACATTCTGAGATTTCAAAAGTAGATCTCGGAGACTGAAAAATGTAGCAACTCTGACTTTAAAAGTAGAAGTATTTAGGTGTGTACAAAACCGAAACTGGAGGTTCCGGAAAATCTCAGATGTTCCGACATCCAGAAGATCAAACAGGAAGGGCAACTCAGAGGCTCCGAGTTCCCTGATTGTTCATAGAGAAGTGGAACTCAGATATTCCGGCATCAACCTCGGATATTCCAATATTTCCAGAAAAGTGTGTATCAAGAGATTTTAAAAGCTTTTAAAAATTGATTCCTAGTTGAGCATTAGCAAGGCACACTCACCGCTTCCAGATTTCAACCCCCTTAATAGTATGACTTTGCCTACACTTAATGTGATTTCTTGAACCACAAAAAGAGCTAGAAAATTATCCATAATCTTCGTTTCTTCGAGCTGTATTTTCTTAGAACTTTTTATAGGTCGTCAACGTTTTAACACTTTTTTGGGACTAAACACCTCATCACACTTGATGCACATATTAGTCTCTTAATCGTTTTGTCATTAATCATCAAAACCTACTTAGAGGGCCAAGATGCACTTTTCATGTAGCTTTTTTTTACCTCTTTTTATATTTTTATGATTGATCTAATTCTTATATTATTTTTTCTACTTAGGTAGAAGGAGGCAGTTTATAATGAGAGGAACAAGGCATCCAGCCGCAATTGTGAAGGCATGTAGGCATCTCACGCCGGAAAAAGGGCAAACAGTACGATATATATGCATGTCCAGTCTTCGAGACATCGAGTATGATAACTTGCACAAACCATTGATTATGTGGCTCACAAGGCTTTATGATCTAGTGAGGCGTGCGTTCGTTGTGCCTGGGTGGGGAGTATTCCTTTGACAGAGGAGTTTGTTTATTAGATTCTTGAATACCCCGTGGGAGTGAGGAAGTAAAGTACGTGGTTGATTATGATGTGGAGGCAGGCATAGCTGGGAGCTTGTTCCCTAAACATGATAGCCCACCAAAGATCACAAGGGTTGCCGAAATTCTCAGTGAATACAAAGAAGCAGATGACACATTCAAGAGATTGTGGATGATATAAGATGTTTGTATACTGCTAGCTCCGACAACCGACAATAGGATTAGCAAAAAGTGTTACCCTATAGTGGCAAGATATGTGCTGTTTTTTTTTCTTCTGTGTGTTGCATCTTTTTTAAGTGGTGGTTTTCTTAATGCGATATGTGCTTTGTCTTTAACGAGAATGAATGTATAATTTGTAGGAAAACATCTGTGAGGTCCAAAATCTAAATTTGTCTGCATTCGTAGTCAACCAGCTTCATGCGCACCTTTTGGGAAGTTCAAGAAGGGTTACTTATTCTATGGAATGGTGTGAACATGACTTTTTTATTTTTGTTATACCATTTTTTTTAATATTTTCCCCCTAATGTGTGTTTTTTCCTTTCTTGGGTTAGTTGCGCTACATCGATGCTCTGCATTACAGCTATTTTGAGTTGGAATTGGAAGAGGCTAAGTTTACAATCAATATGTGGATAAAAGTAGCAGTGGAGGTTTTTATGGCCTGCGATGCCCAACCTGATCAGCCAAAATCTTTTAGGTTCTTGAAGGTTAGTAGCTGCCTTGCATGTATTCACTATGGCACAAAAATTTGCCAGTCTCGTAACTTCATATTATAAACAAGGCAACTTTACATGATGAACTAGGTAACTATAAAGTGTTTAATTTGGTAAGTTTTTTCCGCAGCTAAAACCTGAGTTTGCTATGGACCTGAGTTTATTTGGGGGACCCACTGGGTTTGAAGAATGTATGAGATTGAACACGCACCCCAACTATCCTGAATAGGTAATGTAGCTGCCATTATTTTTGTTTTGTAGTTTTATTCTCTGTATTTGACCAAGCGATGAAATCTGAAACATTTTTTGTGCGTCTTTTTTGTGTGTTTTTGCTATGGCTGCATGGCTTTAATCGTGAACCTAATTCTTTGTTAAAATTTTCCTCCATGATCAAATCAAGGTTGCTAGCCTCATGGACGATTTTGTAGTGGGGTTGGGTAGACTACTTAGCGCACTTGTGCAAGGATGTACAACACTAGGCCCAACAGTAAGTGCATCAACGGGTACTGCTTTTGGTCAGTTTGCTGGTGCTGCTAGCTGCACGCATGTAGCAGGTCGTGCCAGCACGGCAGGTCCTACTTGGGAGCGGAAGGGAAAGGGGGTTGTCAGAGATGATGAAGTGTTGTCTGATGATTTGATGAGGTTGAAGAATCTGATGAGGAGTCAGAAAAGAGGATGATGATTGATGGTTGGGTTGATGGCAGCAAATCTATAAGCTCTAGAGACAATGCAGCTCTCTCAGATGGTGTAGATGACTTGGATGCAACAGCGAATGATGTAGATGCTATAGACCGGGCTAGCAGTGATGAAGATATGGCGACGCACTAGATGAAGGTGGAGGGGCTGGGGGTGAGGATGTGCAGAACTATGATAATTTCCCTTTGGCCACCCCCTTGCAATTGCCCATCTTGTCAGGGAGTCAGCTGGATGGATCAGATCCTAGTGTGTTACCATCGCCTGATGCACATGTTGTTTCTGAGTTAGATGACAATAGCCAAGGCATGCAGGATATCCGATTGATCTATGCAGGAAGCGCCGTATATTTGCACCGAAGATGTTCTGTTGCCCCGCTTGTTCTGAGGGTTTTTGCATTTTCTGGTGTAGGAGACTACTGGTAGGCATCTAATGCGGGTGATCCATCGCGTTGATTTGGCTAGTTCTTTTCTGTAGTTGGCAAATAGCAAATGGCAAATGCACCTTGTTGTGGTAGTGCTGGAAATACTAGGAGTAATGTATTGTAATATATTCTAATTGCTTGGTCAGTTCAAATGCGGTTGTTAGTTTGCTAGCTAAATCTGAACTAGATTGCTAAGTTGGGCTACAGTACTAACTAGGTAATTTTGGTGGAAAGCCAGGTAAGAGTAGTAGATGCCCTAATCACCGCAAGAGTTTGACAGTTACAGGTATGCATTGGGGCTGCCGGTGTTAAAACACGGAGAGAAGAGGAATGACATGACAACACTAGTGTTCATCATTGAGCCAGCTACGGACTAAACTTGTTTGGCTTTCTCCGTAATCACCAAACTGAAACCGTACTTAGTGTAGTAGCGTGGTTGTTGGAACCTACCGGCATGCACTTCTTTTTTAGAGAGAAGCATCAAGCATGGATTCTATTTGATAAAAAGAATTTAGACCAAAGACCACCTTGGCCTTGCTTTATTGGAAGCATCATAACTGTCAAGAAGGTATTCTAGTTAATGACTCCCAGGCTGATTGAATATTTTTGCAAAGGAGTGCTGCATGGCCTGCAACTACTAGTCTGGCATCCTAGACTGCAATATGGTCAACTGGTCATTGCTGTATGACCACATTTGCAATGTGCTATCAGTCAGATTTTGTATGCTGTAATGACCATTCTGAGATCTAATCTCTTGGACTGATATGTGTTCATTTTTTTGAGAAGGGGGCACAATATGTGTTCATTCGTAGTTCTAAGAGAATTGATTGTTCATATACTTTCATTAATAATGCTAATGCACTTCCTAATCAATCTGAACAGGCTAACGCTGTGTCCAGCATGGCTGTGAATGACGACTGTAAGCTGAAGTTCCTGGAGCTGAAGGCTATGCAGACATACCGCTACATCACCTTCAAGATTGAGGAGAAGTAGAAGCAGATAGTTGTGGATAAGCTCGACGAGCCCACATTAAGCTATGAGGATTTCGCTGCCACCTCCCCTGCAGATGAGTGCATATATGCAATTTATGATTCTGACTTTGTGACCGTGGAGAACTGCCAAAAGAGCAAGATATTCTTCATTGCATGGTAATCTTCATACTCACTCTCGGTTTACCGTGTGACTAGTGCTGAGTGGTGTAGTACTTGGAAGTCTGAATTTATATCACTGGAGGTGTCTTTAGAGACCGTGTCAACTGAGTGTGGAATCCCTTGGTTCTGCTGCTTGTTGTCTGCTCAGAAGTGTTGTCTATAAGTTGAAGGGTAGATGTACTTTGTTGGATGTTATCGTGTCGTGTTGTTCGAGTTCTGTGAGCAATCACAACGCCTTGCCTTGAAGAATGTATGACTTCTGCGACTTGAAAAGGAGCATTCTTCAGCAACATATCTGGTTGGTTTGCATCCCATTTCTTCTTCAATGATGTGCATGCCATGGCAGTTGTCAAAGCTGTCAGTGTGATCTTCTTGTTTGGTCCAAAATTACACTACAAGCTTCTCTAGTTTGTGCAATCAAACGTTTCAAAGTTCAGTTTTGTTTGATTTGCCGTTAGTCTAGTGCATACCATTTGATTTCGATGTCTAACCATGTATTTTGCTTGCAACTATTCAGTGTTCAGTTATCTGCTTTGTTTCAAGCCCTAGGGGGGTTATTCCTGTCATTTTTTCGATTTGAAGACTTACTTTTTCTTTCTCTTCTAGTAAGACAATGATATTAGAGTCAAGAAATGCTCCTCTTAAGAATGTTATTTCCTTTACGCAAAGCGCGTGATCTGATATTGTGATGTCTACCTGGTAGGTGACCTTCGAGCCAGGATAAGATCACGCAATTGGCCAATTTTTGCTGCATGCACGCGTCTGATGACCTGATGAGGTTAAAGTGGGTTCTTTACCATCTTCGACCATGCCATTTGAATTTTTGTAGTCCTAAATTTGTTAAAAATCTAAGTGATATTTTTGTCCTTTGCCTTTCAGTAGTCTATGTAGCATCAACTTTATTACATCATTTTGTAAAGTTGAACCTTCCATTTCTGGAGCGGTCAAAGACGAATGCCACAACTGGTTATTCTTGGTCTGTTTTGGTTTTCTGATGATTGAATCCTAGCTATTCTTGTCATATCACAGAGCGGTTCCGCATCTAGCATTTCTCACTGGCAGATTAGTTTAGGCCTCGCTCAAAACGCAGAGTCCTTCCTATTCCCGCACGAAACTCATGCGTTTCAAAAAGGATATGTGCACTTTTCTAACCAAGGCACATAGCTCAATTCTCACTTCTTCTGTATCTCAAATTTCAAATCCTCAAAAGAAAAAAGTTTCATCTTTCTGAAATTGTCATTTTGTTTAAACATTATTAATTTGTCAGTTGCTAAAACCTTTTACGCTCCTAGTCTCGCAGTAAAGAAAACGAGCATCAGATTCAGATGCGCAAACCCTGCACGCGAGGCCGACTTCTTTGGCCGCTTCTACGATTGGTCTTCAACTAGTCATGGTGAAGACTGTCCAAACTCCCAGGCGGCCCCACGCTTAGACTCTGGGCCTCGCTGGCGCGCCTTCCACCACAGGATCAAACCCATCTCATATCGCATCCCTCCACGTTTCCGCAGACCCCACACCTCCGCGTCCAACCACTGCGCCGAGTCCACATGATCCCGCGCCACCCGGTCCGTCCATCGCGAGCCCGATGGCGGACGCTCACGCCGGTGCACCACCTCGGCGCGCTACACGACACGCGGAGCACGAGCTTTCCTCGCTTATTACGGCGGCGGCGGAGGGCGAGCGAAGACGAACTGCTACTCTACTCCAACTCCCCGTCCTCGGCGCGGCGGGTCGGAGTGCAATTTGCATACGCTCGAGAGGGCTGCCTCGTTGGCTACTAGGGGTCGGGAGGGCGGAGGGAATGGCGGAGGGAATGGCGGCGGCGGCGGTGGCTGGAGCGGGAGGTGGCGGGGAGGGCGAGGAGCTCCTCCTCCGCTCCGTCGAGGTCCTCGAGGAAGGGGGCGGCTTGTGTGTGGGGGAGCGGCCGTGGCGCCTTAACTTCGACGGCTTCCGACGTCAGGAGGCGCAGCAGGAGAAGCCGCCGCGCGGCCTCCATGACTGCCTCGGCATGCTAGGTCTGTCTTGTCTCTCTCTCTCTCTCTCTCTCTCTCGTGATGGCTAATTCTGTGACGTTTGTTTATGGCTGTGTCTGCGACTCGGTTGGTTTGAAGATTTTGATCAGTAGCTAGGTTTTGTCCTATTCGGTGATGGCGGTTGGACCAGGAGTAGGAGGAAACCCCATAGAATGGGGAGCTTGCAGCGATGCATTTCTCTCCCTCTGGGGATGAGTGCTCCAGGCATGCAAGTTCCAGGAAAGAGGGTAAAAAGTTATCCGGTTTCCTCCCATAAATTTGTTTTGCCAAATGCTTGTCTTGCAGACTGGTTAGATACTACTTAGATTGGCCAATTGGGTGAGAAGAGTAAAATAATACTAAAGGAATGATGTACTATTGTTTGTATTCATAATGGATATTGTCATACTAAGATGTGGCACAATGATCCTATTTGAAATGATGGTGAATTTATTATTCCGGGGTGTGCTTCAGTATTGGTTAACGCAATCAGTATTTAAAATATGATGACTGTTGCACTGCCTGTGAAACCCGTGGGGGAACCATTCTTTTAACTGGTAAAAGAAGTTAAATGTCATTGTGGATTGTTCAATTTATCTGCTAGTTTAGCCATCTTCTCTCCAGTGCTCCAGGTAGTTTGGGAATTTGCATTTCTGAAATTTGCCAATAGAGAGAGAAATCATGATTCATGACTGCCTCAGCGTGCTAGGTCCGTCCTGCCATCTGCCCTCATCTCTCTCTCGTGATGGCTAATACTTGGATGTCTCTGTGACTTGGTTGGTTTGATCTGGACTTGTGTCCAACTGTTTCACCTTTAACTGAAGAGTTCAGTACTTAGTGTGTTGTCCTATCGACAAATTGTCAAATTTTGTTTTATTAATTGATTGGCTTGTAGACTAGTTAGATTGTGTGTGAGGAGTAATATTTGTGGAGTTCCTCTGAACATAGTATCGTCTTGTTTGGACCTCATTGTGCTAATCTGATCTCATAGTCTACAATTTGTAATTCTATCTACAGCTCAAGGCCCTGGAGACGTTGTGGCAGAATACTACCAACAACAATTGGAAATGTTGGAAGGTTTCAATGAAATGGATACATTGACAGATCGTGGTTTCCTTCCTGGAATGTCCAAGGTTGTTGTATATTCTTTCTCTTCCGTAACATGGAAAAAACAAAACTTCCTTGCAGATAAAATTTACAGAACTTTATCAAAATGAAGCAATGCCCTTTACTTTTAGTTTATCCTACTTGCAGGAAGAACGTGAAAAAATCGCCCGAAGTGAGACATTAGCCATCCGATTGTCTAACATAGCAAACATGGTTCTTTTTGCTGCAAAAGTTTATGCCTCAATAAGGAGTGGCTCCCTAGCTATTATTGCTTCAACCTTGGATTCTCTACTTGACTTGTTATCCGGGTTTATTTTGTGGTTTACTGCCTTTTCAATGCAAACACCAAATCCATACAGGTACCCGATTGGTAAAAGGCGCATGCAACCTTTGGTGAGTTTGCACGTCAAAGTGTCGCTAATTTAGTCATCATTTGGCCTGTTTGTTCATTACCATTATTGCTTCATTTGGTTTTCGTATGATCGGAACATTTTCATTGCACCTTGCTTTTATTCAATACTCCTGCATAGTTCTAAAGAAAAGATGCATAAGTTGATATGTATTCAATTAAAGAGTATATTAGCACAAAAAGAATAAGGAAAATTACTTACACCTGAGTGCATAAATAAACAGGAGCAAGTAATTGACTTCCATTGTCATTTCAAATACGTGACATCCCCCCCCTCCCCAAAACAAAAACCCCCACCCCAAGGGAATGTAACCTGGGGCTCAATCATGCTCATCTACCAAAATTATGTCACTTGCAACTTAAAATGGTATTACCTAAATTATGTCACTTGCAACTTAAAGCGGTAATTATGTCCCTTGCAATTCCAAAATGGACACCCCTAGCAAAGTTTTGGCTATTCCCAAATCCTAATCCCGGGAACTCCACAGTCCACCCAGAACAATATCAGACAACACTATAATTTCAGCACGAAAGGCCATCTGATCATTTGGGCTCATACCTAAGTTTACATTTTAAATCCTGTTTCGCGAATATAAATCTTTTTGTTGTTGTAGTGTAAATGTATAAATAATTTGCTAGTTTCATTATTTCCCTGTTCCTCTTGTTCACAACTTTAAAAACAACCTGTTGTGCAGGGAATACTTGTTTTTGCTTCTGTTATGGCAACACTTGGCCTTCAAATTATCCTAGAATCCACACGCTCACTGGTATCTGATGTAAGTCCTCTTCTCAAGAATAATTCCTATCTGTGCACTTTTGCTCCACAGTTAGTTGATTGTTAAGAATAGTTGGTTTTCTCACCGTACTTTTCAATACAAATTTTTTAAGTGATATCATGAGAACTTCCTGCGCCACTTTTGAGTTTATTTCTGAAGATTTCTTAAAAGATGGGACAATAAGTCTGTTTGCAAAATTGTAGGCCTTTTTTCCCTGCCTGTTTGGCACACTTCTGATAGCACCAGCATTACAGTTAGCTGTTTATTGTTTATAGCTTTATAACGAGGCCAAATGATCTGTGAATCACACCATAAGAACTAATAGCACAATTAACACAATGAATCTATTAATCACATAATCCATGAACAGTTGATATTGGAGTAGCAATGGTGCGTGTGCGCGTGTGACCACTAAGGCTCAGTTTGTTGTTATTTTTAAAGCTTCCGTGAAAAAGAAGGTTTGGAAAGGCTTGCTCGGTTCGGTAACTCATTATATTGCAAATGATTGTCCTCCCGCATTTCATCTCGTATGTTTCTTTTTTGGAAAATGATCTCATGTGTTCTAGAATGCAAAATATATCTGTTTGCAACTTGCTTAAGAAAAAAAGCAGTGAGCCGAACATGGAACGCCCAAGTATCTAGGAACGGCTCAACCCAAACGAGATTACCATAATCCACCACAATGCCAAATGGAGCCTAATATTGATTACGTTGTGTTCCAGGGAGATGAATTCCACTTGACAAAAGAGCAGGAAATGTGGGTTGTGGATATTATGCTTGCAGTGACATTGGTGAAGCTTCTGCTAGTTATATATTGCCGCTCATTCACCAATGAAATTGTGAAGGCCTATGCACAGGATCACTTTTTTGATGTCATCACCAATACTATTGGTCTTGTGGCTGCACTTCTTGCTAATTATGTTGAAGGCTGGATTGATCCAGTTGGTGCTATCATTGTAAGTACAAAAATACTCTCAGTGTTTACTTCCTTGTGTACTAGAACAATAAAGCACACATAACATTTTATTATCTTTATCAGTTTAGGTGCACAAGGCATCTTTTGCTTTTAGAAGTATGTGCAATGGAGTTTGATGCTGCCCTGGTTCTGTTATCATAAGACAGTGTTTTTCCCCTACTTTGCAGCTCGCAATCTACACAATCAGGACATGGTCGATGACGGTGCTAGAAAATGTCCACTCCCTGGTAGGCCAATCAGCTTCACCAGAATTTCTTCAGAAGCTTACCTACCTATGCTGGAACCATCATGAGGCTGTCAGGCACATCGACACGGTGCGGGCATACACATTCGGTTCTCATTACTTTGTTGAGGTGGATATTGTTCTGCCATGTGACATGCCCTTGCAAGAGGCACATGATATCGGGGAGGCCCTGCAGGAGAAGCTGGAGAGCCTGCCAGACATTGAGCGGGCCTTTGTCCACCTCGACTATGAGTTCACCCACCAGCCTGAGCATGCTCGATCCAACAATACATAGAGATCCTGAGCCCCGGTGCTGTTTGCGGAATTTCTGAGAGCCCACGCTAAAGCAATTGAAGCCGCTTGAACCCAGGTGCTATTTGCGGATCTGAGCTGAAGCAATTGAAGCCAGCACGGTTTTAGAAATCCGCATTTCTTTTTTCCTTTGAGAAATAGAAATCTGGACTTTTCAAACCTGTTGACGTTCGCAGATTGTGTGTGTGAGGGTGTGATTCAGTTGTGCACTTTTTATTGCCTGCTGTTCCTTAGTGGCTGGAAGTTGTTCTGCGGGTGGTAATGGACAGCAGGGTATTAATCTTTGCTTAAGTTATTATATGTAGTAATTTTAACCTTGTGTGTGCTGCTTAAGAAAGTGTACAGATTAAATCAGGACATTCTGCTTCCTGGATGGGATACATATAAAGTTCTTGCATGCAGTACATGATCCCGTTTGGGATGTGGTAACTTCACATAATTCTGGCACCAATTTCCTAGCAAAATTGCTTAAATTTCCAAAATGGGATACATGACAACTGATCTAAATTGACACTCACAATGAACTAGCTACAGCACTGAATCATGAAAAAAAACCGAGATTAGAGTGGACAACCACCGAGCAATTAGTTAGATGGAGATTCAAAAATTCATTAAAAATCCAAGAAATTTCTTCTATTCAAGACTAAGGCATACAAAAGGAAGATGAAGAAGCAAAGCCCATTCACTGACCGAAGGACATCAATTGATCCTTGTTTCTGGAGGCTCTATGAGATAGTGTTTTTCACACACGTTCCTCCAGTTATAAAGTAGGGTTACTTGATTGGAGCTACATCAATGCCAATGAAGCAGGGTTTTCCAATGTTCACCAGGAGTGCACCATAGTAGGTGTGGATGGAATAATGGCTCTTTGTCGAGATTGGAGCAATGAGCTCATCCTCCAGTTCTACGGCATCATGTTCTTCGATTCAAACGAGGCACGAACAATCATATGGATGACTAATGGGGAGAATTTGAGTGCCACTTTTGCAAAGTTTGCCGAGGTTCTAGGGCTTCCTTCGACAGATTACGAGCTCGAGTTTATTCATGCTGAGGTTGCCAGGAACACTTCAGACATGACTCACTTCTACCACTCTGGCATATCTCATGTGAAGCTCAGGGACCACAGGGCTGTACCCATGGCTCTCAACCCGAGAGAAGATATTGAGCAAACCCTTGCTCCCAAGACTAGTGATACTACAAAAATCAGATCATACACCATCGACCTCCTCTACTATATCGACAACGGCACCTGCTTCAACATCATGGAGTACTTATATGAAGCCATTCCCATTGCTTCCATGTAGCAGAAGAGATCTTCTCCATTTGCTTCTTACATTTAGAGGATCATCAACTATAAGTCTGACAAGAACTTCTTCCTCAAAGTGAAGCATGAGACACACAAGCCGAAAAAAGAGGCGAATGTCATCAAGGTATCGGGGCCCAATATCAAGTGTGCCAAGTCACCATCGAGGCCCCCGACTTCTTTAGCTACCAATGCCCCCACTCCAGCTCCAGCACCAACTCCATCCGCTTCGGCACCACTCTCTAGTGGTGCCAAACTTGATCCAACACTTGCTTTCCTCCTCCGGATTGAGGAGAATCAGTGTCTTTGGATGGCGAAGCAAGTTGAGCTAGAGAAGACAGTAGCAAAGCTTGAACACAATCAGATGTGCATGCCGAAGAGCTTGAATATTCTTGGAAGCAAAAGCTGCAGAAGAAGAGGAAGAATCCAAGCAAGAGAGGACCACCGATTCAGTCTCCTCCTCTAACACTAAGAGTGACTCTAGACCCGCTAGTTCACCAGCTGAGGTTGTCACTCCGGTGTCTCGCTCACCTGCACGGCACTCTCCTCCTCATGCTCCTTTAGCTCCTGGTGCTACTACACCGACTCCTACCCCGATCGTTGGCACCATGGCTCTGACAACTGCAGCTTCTACACTACCTTCTGCGCCGGTCGACGATGCACTCGAGGCTTAGCTAGTTGGCTGTTAGTTTCTTTTTCTCTATTTTGGTGTCTTGATGCCAAAGGGAGAGGAGAGTAGTGGACTACCTTTGGCTGAATAGAGAGGTTTTTGAGAGTTACAATACTTGTTCTTTTTGTGCTTCATGATGTCTTGTAAACTCTATTATTTTGTGATGATGACATGGATGTTTGTGTCGTATGCACTATGTTTCTTTCATGCTTATATATCTTAGTGTGTATTTTGTCATGATCATCTCTTTTGCATAGTACATTTTGACATATACTTATCTTGAACTCCATGCACGCCCGGATTCAAAGATATATGGGGAGCTCTTTTACTTTTTCCATGACATGTGTGTTTGCATTCAAAAGCAATATAAAATAATGCACATCTTTAGAGGGAGCTCATCCTATACCTTGGAACCCAAAACAACTTCATATTATCTTTTCATCGAAGCTTTATTTGTGTTGTCATCAATCACCAAAAAGGAAGAGATTGAAAACACATATTGGCCCACTAAGTGGGTTTTGATGATTAATAACAAAATAATTAATAGTTTAATTTGTGCATCAAGATATTGATCAGGTATTTAGTCTCCAACACAAGTTGGATCAGGCATTGATAACCCCTAAAAATATTAAAAAAGAGATGACACGAAATCGACAAGGTGAAAGGCCTTTTCTAGTCTTTTCAGTGATCCAACGATCCCATCGAGTATATGACAGCCGTACTATAAAGTGGGAAGCTAGTCAATAGCATGAAGAAGATAACTTGCTAAGTGCTCAAAGGAAATCCATTCTAAACTCTCTGGAAACCTCTCTATACCAAACTTTTGTGTTCATCTAGAATGTCCGAACCAGTCGGCTGGAATGTTCGAATGTGTGTAGAGTAGGTTCCAGCGTGCTAAATGTTCACTCAGACCCTTCGAGTGAGATTCGTCTGGAGTATCCGAAAACCTTCAGAGCTTCTGCCCAGTTGAGTTCCGATTGTTCGGACCTTCCCAGTGAAGTCTGGCGGACACTACGAGTGAAAACAGAGCTTCTGTTCAATTTCACCCAGATCTTTCGAGTGAAGGTCATCAAGACTATCTGAAGTACACGTAATAGCTTTGTCCAGAGTGTGAAGTTTGCCCAGACACTTCGAGTTACGAGAAACCTTTACCGAAGCCCTGGCTTCGTTCGAACGTTCCGAGGGAAGTACGTCTAGAACCTTAGAGCCAGGACTTAGCCTTTGTCTCAGTGCTTTCTTTTGTTCGGACCTCCGTGGTTCGGCACCTCCTAGGAAACCAAGTTGGCTCTATTTTTGCCTGTCCAAAACCTCCAGGTGAGGATCTCCCGGAACCTCCAAGTTAATTTGTGTCCCGAGACAGAAGGGTTCATTTCCTTCGGAAATCTTCGAATGTTATCAATCTGGACCCTCTGAGTCTTGGATTTTCCTAAGATTTTGAACTGTTTGGTATGTCCAAGCTGTACCCCCGAGCAGTGTGTTTTCCCAAACTAGCCGTTGTGTCTGAACCCCGAAATCTACAATCGAGGTTGTCTGGAATCTCCAGGCGATGCTTCTTTGTGAGTAACAGTTACATATTTTTGGGCAACCTATATAGTCACCACCCTCCCTGAGTGGAGGCAATCCTTTGCGTTCCAACTCCTAAGCTGCACATTTGCTCTCGTCTCTCTTGCCTTTTCGTGGGAATCTTTGAGAGGGAGAAATCATGAGGATTTGTATCAAATTTCCATTGAGCATCCAAGCAAAAGATCAACTCCAAGCTGAGACCATGTTCCTATAACTCTTGGAGGTTGGCGTCTCTCGGAAGTCTTTAGGGTTCTGTAGAGACGAGAAGTTTGTGAAGGTTGGAGAACTATCACAAGAGAAAAAAAAGCTTCACATCGGCAAGCTTCTTGAGGAAAGAGCATGATTTGGTGCCTGCTTCGGTAATTGAATCAAGCTTTCTGCGGATGTGTAGAGCCTCGCCAAAGGCTCGAACTTTGACAATAAATCTTTTGTCTCCCGTGTGGTTGTTTCTTTGCACTTCTCTATACTTATTACCTTACTTGTTTTGATCACTAGTTTTTGCCTAAATTATGTGGAATTTATTTTTTGGGTTAGTATTTGTTAATCTCTTATTTACCCTCTCTAGTCGATAGCCTAGATTCTTTCATGGGTAGTGCATCTAGGACGGCATCAATGGGACAAGGCGCCCGCTCGTGGAGAGCAGATGAGCGTGCCAATCGAATAGGTACGCCTTGGCAATAGGCGGCGTGGATGTGACCATCTTCAGCTTCTTGTAAGATGAAGGGAGCCCTAGGTAGGTCTGGGGAAGCCTTCCACCTGACATTGCAGGGCATTCTAGATCTCGACGATCAGCTCATCAGAGACATGTATGGGGATGAATTACTCTTGTGGAAGTTCATGTGTAAACCAGTGGCACATGAGAAGCTCTAGAGTAGCTGGGGGAGGCGAGTCGCGGAGGACGCATCCACACACATAATGATCAACTTGTGGTCAGTGTACTGAAGCACCGGGCAGGGGGCGTCATCGACCGGGGTGCTGAATGATGTCATCTTGCTTGATCATCTGCTGAAGAACATCGGCGATGATGAAGAAGAGGTACGGCGGCAATGTGTCGCCTTGCTGTAATCCCTCCTGCATGTTAGTTGTTAATCTTGTTGCGTCGTGTTTATTCTTTGTACAAGTGCATGTGTTGCGCTGGAGTGAGTTGGCACGTCACAGTTTGTTGTGACCGTCATGCGTGCGTGTCTTGGGTGGCATAGCACTCGGTCTCTAGATCCTGAAGTAATGTGTGTGTGTAGCGTGAGAAGTGTGGATCGTGGAGAGAGTTTAGGCCTGTAACCCATGACTAATAAGCTCGGCATTCATTGTTGTAGCAGTTAATCAGAAAATAACAAGAAAACGAAGGGCATGCGTTGCCTGGGAAGAAAAAGCCTCTCGCGTCCTCTGTTTCCTCTGTTCTAAGTTCATCGCTTTATTGGCTCCACCGTGAAATCGTGAGCACGAGGGAGACTCTAGCCAACAATTGGTATCAGAGCTGACGGTCATTTTGATCGGTGGCGATGGCGAAGACGGCGGAGGAGGTGTTTAAGGCGGTGGAGGAGGCGCTGGCCGAGGCGAAGGCGGCGCGGGCGGAGGCGAACGCGGCGAAAGCCGAGTTGGCGGTGTTGAAAGGGAAGAAAGCTGGAGAAGGGGGGAGCACTCGAAGACGTTGGTCCCAGCTGCAGCGGCGGCAGGGAGATCTCGAGGCCCCATCAGCTACCCGCAGTTGACGCGCACCAACTACACGCTGTGGGCGATGCAAATGCGGGTTGCGATGCAGTTCGCCAGCATGTGGGCGGCGGTTCACTCCGACGAGGTCGGATTCGAGCTGGATCGCAACGCCTTGCTGGCGATTTACCAGGGTGTGCCAGAGGACGTGATGGCGTCGCTCGCCGGGAAGGACCAACCTCCAGACGCTGCGCAAGGCATTCGAGGGGATGGAGATGGGTGATGCAGAGCCCGTGGACGCGTTCGCGGCGAGACTAAACAAGCTTGTGTCCTCGATCTGCGTGCTCAGCGACGAGGTGAAGGAAATCATCGTCATGTAGAAGGTTCTTCAGGCGGCGCCGGCGCGGCTGATGCACATTGTCAACGCAATCGAGCAGTGCGTCGATCTGAAGACACTGACTGTGGAGGACCTGTTCGGGCGCTTCAAGGCGCACGAGGAGCGTGTCCGGATGTGGTTTGGGGATCCTGTTGAAGGGCAGCACTTGATGCTTACCAGGAAACAATGGGAGAGTTATGCTGGGAAGAAGAGTGGTGGCGGCGAGGGCTCAGGTGGTGGGGTGAAAGGAAGCAGTGAGCGTGGTGGTGGCCATGGAAGATCCGATGAAAAATCATCAAATTCGAAGCCTGAACAGAAGCTGAAGAAGCATAAATTCAAATGCTACAATTGTGGGGAAAAGGGGCACTTCTCAAAAGAGTGTCCCATGCTGAAGAAGAAGAAACAGGAGAAGGCCATGATGGCTGAGAAGCAAGATGAAAAGCTGGCATTGTTATTGTCAGAAGCTTGTACTGTGGCATTGAGCACTGAAGTTGTTCAGGGGCAGGTGTTTCTGAATGAGCAGAAGGTGAAACCAAAGCTTGGTGATGATATAAGGTATGACACAAAAATCTGGTACTTAGATACAGGAGCTAGTAACCATATGTCAGGTGCTAGGGAGTTGTTTACTGAATTAGACAAATCTTTCACTGGTTCAGCTAAGTTTGGAGATGGGTAGCTAGTAGAAATAGCAGGAAGAGGCACTGTGTTAATCACTGCACGTGATGGGTCTCACCGAGGTTTAACTGATGTTTACTTTATTCCAAAATTGAGAAGTAACATAGTTAGTCTTGGTCAGTTGGAAGAACATGGTTGTTGCATCTTGCTTGAGAACGGCTACCTGCAAATCTTTGATCAGCAATAGAAACTTCAGATGAAGGTACCTAGAGGGAGAAACAGGTTATATACTCTGAATTTGCATGTAGGACAGCCTGTGTGTTTACTTGGTTCAATCACTGAAACTGCTTGGTTATGGCATGCCCATTTTGGACACTTGAATTTTGATGCCTTGAGATCTCTTGCACAGCATAGCATGGTTGATGGCTTACCCCTTGTGAAGCATATGAATAGAGTGTGTGATGGTTGTCTGATTGGCAAACAACGGAGAGCTCCATTTCCGAAACAGTCCATGTATAGGGCTGGTGCTTGTTTGGAGCTAGTTCATGCTGATCTATGTGGACCTATCACTCCATCAACTCCAGCTGAAAACTGTTACTTTATCTTGATTGTTGATGATAAAAGTCGGTTTATGTGGGCAGCACTATTGAAGAGTAAAGACCAAGCCTTTGTGGCATTTCGGAAGTTCAAAACCTTAACAGAAAATCAAAGTGGTCTAAAACTGAAAATGCTGCGCACTGACAGAGGTGGAGAGTTCACCTCAAATGAGTTCAACTCATATTGTGAAGAACACGGGATTGATAGGCAGTTGACAGCACCGTATACCCCACAACAAAACGGTGTTGTTGAAAGGCGCATTCAGATAGTAGTCTCCATGGCCAGATGTTTACTGAAGAGTCAAGAAATGCCAGGCAAATTTTGGAGAGAGGTAGTAGCTATATCAATCTATTTATTGAACCGATCTCCTACCAAGAGTGTAGCAGGTATGACGCCCTATGAAGCCTGGTATGATGAGAAGCCTAGTGTGGATCATTTGCGCACCTTTGGGTGCTTGGCTCATGTAAAGGTCACTGGTCCATCTGGGGGAAAGCTGGCTGATCGAAGTGTTCCCATGGTTCTATTGGGATATGAGAAAGGGTCGAAGGCATATAAGCTGTACAATCCAAAGACAGAGAAGGTGTGCGTGTCTCGTGATGTTGTGTTTGAGGAATCAAAGGGTTGGAATTGGAAGTCTGAAGGAGAGCAAATTGACAGTGAGAGTGGTGACCGTTTCATGGTTCACTTCGAACCTGAAACAGCAGCTCCTACTGAAGGGCCTGCTCCGGTGGATGTAGAAGCAGCATACAGTGAGCCAGGCATGTCTAGTGACAACGGGAACATGGTGTCACCTTGTGTGGGCTCGCCTGTACCTGGAAGTCATCCTGACTCTCCTGGTCCATCATCTGTAGCATCAAGTTCCCAAGCTTCCTCAGAATCCTCTGTAGAAGCAACACCTGAAGGACAGCGACAGAGAAGTCTCGAGGATTTGTACAATGAGACAGTGCCAAGTTGGAGCCCAATGGACTTTGATCACGTACATGAGTTAGAACTGTGCATGATGGGTGCCGAGGAGCCTTCAAATCATAATGAGGCTTTGAAGCATGAAGCCTGGAAGAATGCAATGAAGGAGGAGCTGAAATCAATAACTGATAATGACACATGGAAAATGGTGGAACCACCTGATGGAATTAAACCCATTGGTTTAAAGTGGGTTTATAAATTGAAGAAGGATGCAGATGGGAAAGTAATCAGACACAAAGCCAGATTGGTTGCAAAAGGATATGTGCAGCGTCAAGGTGTTGATTTTGACGAGGTCTTTGCACCCGTTGCTCGGATGGAAACTGTCAGGTTGCTTATTGCATTGGCAGCTCAGGAAGGGTGGACTGAACACCATATGGATGTGAAATCGGCTTTTCTGAATGGGGATCTAGAAGAGGAGGTATATGTTACTCAACCTCCAGGGTTCCTTGAAGCCGGTCATGAGCACAAGGTACTGAAATTACAAAAAACATTGTATAGGTTGCGTCAGGCTCCTAGAGCTTGGAATACGAAACTTGACCATAGTCTGTTGTCGTTGGGATTTACAAGAAGCCCAGTTGAACATGCAGAGTATGCACGTAGTGAAGGCAAGGCAAGGCTGCTGGTTGGTGTATATGTAGATGATCTGGTAATTACAGGTTCAGATGAAGAGGAGATAACTAAGTTCAAGAAACAGATGCTTGATTTGTTCAGCATGAGTGACCTTGGCTTGTTGTCTTATTATCTGGGCATTGAGGTTGCTCAATCAGAAGCTAGAATTACTCTTTGCCAGGCTGCATACGCAAAGAAAATATTGGAGAAAACTGGTATGGCTGACTGTAACCCATGTCAGACGCCAATGGAAGAATGATTCAAGTTGAGTAAAGAAGCAGAAGGTGAAAAAAGTTGATGCAACTTATTACAGAAGCATTATTGGGAGTTTGAGATATCTTGTGAATACAAGACCGGATCTCTCCTATGCCGTCGGCATTGTCAGCCGATACATGGAGAATCCCTGTACTCAGCATATGGCAGCAGTTAAGCAGATACTAAGGTACATTAAGGGGTCTCTGAACCTGGGTTGTTGTTACAGGAAGAAAGGAGACACTGAACCAAGGCTGCTTGGGTACAGCGACAGTGATCATGCAGGTGATATTGATGATCGAAAGAGTACAACAGGGGTACTGTTCTATCTTGGGGCAAGTCCAGTCTCTTGGTTGTCGCAGAAACAAAAGGTTGTTGCTTTATCCTCTTGTGAAGCCGAGTATATTGCAGCATCAATCGTGACATGTCAAGGAGTATGGCTGGCGAGACTGCTTGCAGAACTCGAGGGGGGAAAACATAACCGAGTTGAGCTGATGGTTGACAATAAGTCTGCAATTTCACTGAGCAAAAATCCTGTTCACCATGATCGGAGCAAACACATAGATACCAAGTACCACTACATTCGCGAGTGTGTGGAGGAAGGGAAGATCGAGGTGAATTATGTCGCAACGGGAGAACAACTGGCTGATCTTCTCACGAAGCCGCTGGGTCGCTTGAAGTTCTTGGAGCTCAGGCGAAAGGTAGGCGTCGTGGATGTCAGGTCTGGCAACAAAGCTTAAGGGGGAAAATGTTAGTTGTTAATCTTGTTGCGTCGTGTTTATTCTTTGTACAAGTGCATGTGTTGCGCTGGAGTGAGTTGGCGCGTCACAGTTTGTTGTGACCGTCATGCGTGCGTGTCTTGGGTGGCGTAGCACTCGGTCTCCAGATCCTAAGTAGTGCGTGTGTGTAGCGCGAGAAGTGTGGATCGTGGAGAGAGTTTAGGCCTGTAACCCATGACTAATAAGCTCGGCATTTGTTGCTGTAGCAGTTAATCAGAAAATACCAAAAAAACGAAGGGCATGCATTGCCTGGGAAGAAAAAGCCTCTCGCGTCCTTTGTTTCTTTGTTCTAAGTTCATCGCTTTATTGGCTCCACCGTAAAATCGTGAGCACGAGGGAGATTCTAGCCAACACTACAGTCCATCTATCGCCTGGACATGCCGTTGAGAATCACCACAGACTTCGACGACCGAAATATTAGGTCTATCCAGCCACACCACTACTAGCGAAAGCCGCAGACAGTCAGAATCTCGCACAGAATTACCCAGTTGATGCATATATAAGCAGATCGTAAGATCGTATACAAGTTGCTCTTTTTGCTCCTCCCTCACCGTGCTTCTTTAATACTTTGCTGTTCCATATCTCGCTCCTCCTCACAGAAAAGCGATCATGTCATTGTCATGACCGTTGAGATGAGTAATGGGATCGAGCGCGACCTTCATAGACCCTCATGCGGCCTGACTCATTGCCATTAATGCACTGCCTAGTTCTTTAGCTAGAGCGAGACCAGTGGTGTCACCCTCACAAGAATCCTTTGTACAAGTCAGCTAACCGCTCGCTGGCTCGCCGCCACTACCTAGCTACCAACCATCCAAATAGTCCACGGCTCGATATGGGGAGAGGTATATATACTACAGTAGACGTCCAGCTCAGCTTACGCCACGCCGAAACGGACGACGAGAATCCCTACAAAAACCGATCACCCGGCCCGTCTCGTGAAACGACTGCTGGAACAAGACAGCAAAGCGGGCAGTAGTATCTACCTATGTTCTTTCCTAAACCGGCACACTTCCACGGGCTAACAATTTTGATATACGGTATGAGTTTTCAGATAACATTCGTTGCAAATTAGGAATATGGCTATTAATGTTATTACATGTACGGAATTGTTTTCCTTGATTACATGCGCATAGGCCGATCGAAAAGGAATATATTCCTTTACTCTCCTGATTAGACGCTTCTACATGTATGCATGCTTTTCAAACTGTGTTACAGCTCGTTGACATCAAATCTGTAAGCATTTTTTTTTATTCAAGCCATCCAGGTTCGGCAGACCCGTACGAGTATTCCGCGGTGAAGCCAACCTCCATGGAATACGTGATTTTCGCCTTTCCACTTTAAGGTACGCCCTTCAAGGTACGCCCTTCGTATACTTGGTCAATGTTGCATTGCTTTGACTGATACTATTTGGAATTGGATATGGCTTAGGCTCGGTGATTGAATTGTGTTGTACCTAACTTATTTTATAGTCTGCCATAAAAAATAGCCGTATAAATATAAGACAAACGATAAAATAAGCAAAGCTGGTTAGGCAAAAGAGATTATCACAATTCATCACAATGTTAAACGCATTCTTGACTGGATAAGCGTTCTATAGTTATGACATTCCATATGCTTGATTGGTATCATTTTTCACATGTGTTATGTCTGTAATAATCGAAGACTTTTCTTTTCTTCTTCTTTTTCGATGATGGGAACATATAGAGACAAACTTAATTGGAAACCATACAAATTATTCCATCCATAACACATATGTGTATAAAAGATATAAGACATATAGGTTTCTAGAAAAAAGATCCGGTGCATACAGAATTATGTATATGTATACATGAGATCAAATACATACATAATCCAAATTAATGTTTTATTTTTCTATATATGATACTAATATGTGAATTACTAGATATCTTTAACATGAGAATTTATAGCTATTTTCAACGAATAAGGTTAGGTTTTAGGAAAACCTCATATCAGATATCTTATTATTTTAGTTTAATAACATGCATGTAAATTTCTTTTAACTATTTTCTTCTATGAAGGTTGCTAGGGATATTGTTTATGTGGAGAAGAGAGGAGAAGGAGAGAGAATGAAGAGTCAGACTCTACGATGAGTCAACCTCGATGTCTTTGTATGCCTATATATCTCTTAGTGTTGACTCTTCACATAGAAACATCTTAAGAGACTATCCATTCCACAAGATGTCTTTATTCTCTCTAGATGATATGGAGGGATGCAAGAGTCAATAATTTTCTCCATTTTTGCATGTAGCCTTAGTAATATAAGGAAAAAGTCAATATTTTTATCCCTTAACTATTGGTTGAATCTAATTTTGGTCCTGAAATTATAAAACCACACAAACATGACTCTTAACTTTCAAAACTAGACAGATTTGGTTCCTTTCCCCATTCAAAGCGATTTTACCAGTGACGCAGTGGTGGTTTGGCACACCTAGCAGCCCAGTCAGCAAAAAAATCGAGAAAAAATGGAACAAATATAAAAAATATTATTTTTAAAACCAAATTTTTTTTTAAAAGTTTAGAAAAATCAAATAAAAATATTGAAAATGCAATTTTTTTAAAAAAATAAACTTTTTTAGAAAAATATAATCATTATGGAAAAACAAAGAATTTTGAGAAAGCTCGCAATAAGTAAGGAACATTCATAAAATATGGTGATTTCCATAAATATTCAAAAAATATGTGTGTTTTCTCAAATTCCATGGTTTTTTCCACAATGCCCTTGAATTTTTTTCCTTTTTGCTAGATTTTCTAAATTTTTATCATTTTAATTCCTATGTTATTTTTAGTAAATTTTATGGAATATTTTTTTCTAAAATTTCTTATGATTTCAAATTTTTATATATATTCAGTTTTTCATATTAGAAAACTATTTAAAATAAATTTTTAGATTTTTTTCAATTATGATATGTTTTTCATGTTGTCCTTATTTTCCTAAATTTTTTGATATTTCAGTTTTTTTGGCTGCCATTTGTGTAAAACTACCACCATGTCACTGGTCAAATTGTTAAGAGTGAGGTCAAGGATTAAATTTATCCGGTTTTGAAAGTTAAGAGTTAAATTTGTCTGGTTTTAGAGTTTACGGACCAAAGAGTCAATAGTTGAAGGACAAAATTTGGACTTTTTTCCTAGATATAAAGGCTAGCTTTGGTCGGTGTGTACACATCATCATTAGCACATATACGCACTCATTGCCAAGTGTCGTGAAAGGATTAGCAATGATAAGATTAGATCGATCACCCGTAGATCCGTACATACGTAGGTCCTCTTGAATATTCCATGCATATTGATGTATATACACACGTACACATACAACTAAAATGCTTGCTCGCCAGCCCGACGTAGCTAGCTAGTGTAATTAAGTTACCTAGCTATGCTTATTGCATAATATAGTCTGTTTTGAGGTGCAAATTCGATCCCCTAAACATATGAAGCCAATTAATGGAAGACATGATATAATTAGATCGGCCACGAGCTCGAGATAACTAGCTAGCGAGCTAGCCCTCGTCGTCGTCGGAGCTCTTGGAGGCAGCCGCATCGGAGAGCATCTTCTGGACCCGCTGCATCGTCTCCGCCTCGATGTTCCGCTCCTCGCGGTCCTTCTTGTACGTCTCGAAGAACTCCTTGTTCTCCTTCTCCAGCTCCTTCCACACTGCATGCGGACAAGATCAAATCCTCCAATCTCATTCACATGAAATGACACAAGAGCTACGCTAGCTAGCTAGATTAATCTTAACGCTGGATGAAGTCAATCTGGGCGCGAAGCTAGCTATTGCATGCATGCAGATTTATTGAAGCGAACATATATGTACCTATATGTTCTCGCACTCTACACATATGCAGTAGCTAGAGCTAGGTACGCACCAGTGGAAGTGACGACGGGGTTGATGTTGGCATGCTTCTCCAGGGCCTCCATGCACTCCTCCTTGTTCAGGTTGAAGCAAATGCACTTCTCAATCAGATGGTGAACCTGAAATCAATGGCAGCGCACAAACATTTTAATCAAAATTAACCTATATATCATTTGATGCATATATACCTCTGGTGTTATATACGCGCGCGTGTCAAGATGGAAACCATAACACTACCTACCATTTTGATGTAGGAAGCTGAGGATGAGGAGTCGCTCATGGTGAACTTAAAATGGGCTGCGAAGAAGCTTCAGAAGCTAAGCTGCTGATGCTAAAGTAGTACAGGAGTGGTGTAGTTGTGCGCAACGAGCAGCGGCGATGAGGTAGAAATAGGGGAGGCCCGGGGACGTGGAGGGATGGCACGTGGGCGCCGCCACCCGATTGGCGGAGAGGTGGACGGGGAGATTTTTCCGGGCCCGCGCCTCGCTCTCAGCGCCATCGCCTGCTTTTCTGTGGCTGGAGAGCGTGGGCGAATGGCGATCGAACTGGCCTGGGCGGCTAGCTATAGGCGGAGTTTCACCGGTTCTTGGCATATTGCTGCTGTAATCGTCTTTTACGGGACGTTGTGTGCGCAATGAGCTGTTGATTGGTGAAGGATAGAAATGGCTATCTATTATTTTTCCCTTGTTGGCCATAACTGAGTGGATAATATCAGGTACATTGGATTTTAGTTTACTCACCGTTGGATCTCCCGTGCAATTCATGCTACAGGCCCGTCTTTTAGGGTAGAAGGTCATGAAGACCCTTGGGTTTAGAAAGATGGCCAATAAGGTGTGACGGACTAGTGGTGGTGGTGGTTGGGACATGGGGGTGGCGAGGTGGCGGGGTAGCATCCTGGACTAGAAGACCGCTGATTGGGTCGGTGTCAGAAGGCAATTCGACGAGAAGGAAAAGGAGATGGTGATGATTACCACGGTTAGGTGGTAGGGGATGCAATGGATCCAGTGATGTGGTAACCGTTGAAGACAAAGAAAGAAGCGGGGGTGCCAACAGCGATGAGGTCGAGTGATTAGCATGGCGGCAAGAGATGGAGGCGGATCTGATGGTAGTTGCTAGAGACGGGGAGGTGAGCGGCGTTGATGGCAGAGAAAGGGAGGGAGGGAGGAAGAAAGAGAGAAAGAGTCGAAACGAAGAAAGAGACGTAAGAAAAAGAAGGAGGTTGGGATTGATTATTGGGTTCTGACCCAAAAGACTAAAAAATTGATTGAGACCGAAGAAAAAAATATGTATGACTGTGTAGGTGGACCCTTTTACTCAAAGGTCATATGAATCTGATGCTTAGATCATAGCGTCTAACTAGCCTAATATGTATTTCTAGGCGGAAGAAGGCTGACTTTGCAAAGATAAAGCGAAGAGGATACAACTGTGCGCTCGAGCTAATTCAGCGTACCCACATGGTATAATGGCAATTAATACTTTGAACTAATTTACTATCACGGACCTATCTGGTCCATTCGAGAGTTTGATCAACCAAATTGGATATTATCCCAAAACTTTATAAAATCATATATCCGCCTACTCGACAGCAATATTGAAAATTTGATTAACGAGAAGTCATATGATTAGTCGTTCTTAATATATATAGGCTGCTCTACCCTCTCAATATAATCCACATAATTAATAGCACGACAGTTATACCACATATGCCCAAGCCGCAGAAGAACCGAACTATCTCCTGAAGAACCAAACTATCTCCTGCATGGAGATAACATGGCCCACGGCGCAGTGACCAAAGATCAAGTCACTTAAGATCGCGTGGTGGCCCACCTAACCAAAATGTAGCCAACCGCTGCCCAGAAACAGATCCGGGATCTACGAAGGACCAAAGGAAACGGGGCCCACCTGTCACACTCTACCTGGGATGCCTAGCAGGAAACTTGGATATATTACTACCGATCGAGAACGACCGTAGCAAGCTATATACAGCGAATCGGACCAAGAAAACGCGATCGACTACACTCATACTCAAAAAGAAAAAGAAGACAGAGGAAATAAAATGCGAGTAGCCGACTGTAAAGAGGAGTGAAGTCGGGTGCAATGCAACTATGATTGTCCAATGGTCAACGGCAATCTCTTTTTTTTTAACCTAAACGCCAATCTTGATTTCACAGGCTGCCATGCATGCATGTCCTAATTCGGTTCGTGTTAATTGCACCCGATTCAAAAGCTATAAATGCACTGAGGTTGACCATAATCAATTCGGGATAATGTTCAGAAAGGAACTTGTAGATCCATTCTCCCATATGCCAACCTGTAGAGGAATACGTAACATACATACATCTCAAAAGCTGAAACAATTAGCAGTGAAGACATTCGATCTTGTATGGCTCCTACGCTCCGACAAAACGGGTGAAAACAGATTATCGTTACCAAAATCCGAATATTCCGTCACGTTTTAGCTATTTCTCGTACAAGTTACAAGCAATTCATTATATCATGTCCCTTGCTTCAATACCCATACTCATACCCAACTGTAATATCTCAGAAAGTTTTGGAGCTATCTTAGGACATCTATAAAGGTGTAATATCAGTTGACTCTTTCTCATACCATGTAGGATAATTGCAATGTAAAGGAGAGAGAAAAAACAGACTCTTCATGAAGAGTCAAGCTCTAATGAAGAATGGAACCTCTAGAGTCAATCTCATTGCCTTTGTACGCTGTTACATTTAATTCTGACTCTTCACGTATAGTTAGCTTAAGAAACAACACCATTGTATGAGTTATTTGATAGTCGACTCTACATGATGTGGAGATGTGGTAGAGTCAATAACTGACTCTATCTTTGTAGATGCCCTCAGCGCTCGGCTTCCCCTCTCTCCCTTTGCTGCCTACATGGCCCTATCCGTTGTGACAAGCGTGCGGGTTCTCGGCGGGCCATGCAAAACCTTGCAGATGCCCTGGAAAACTCGATTCCAGGGTCTTGTGGCACTCGTTCTCTCGCTCGCCTTGCGACCGATGACTCCTGGTGGGCCCAGCTCCATCCGGTCAAGCTATTGGTGCGCACTGGCTTGGCACTTGGGGCGGTGGGGTGGAAGGACGGTGGCCTCAATGGGCAGCCAAGCCGTCACTAGCCGCACCCCTTCTAGGGTAGCCACCACAGCGGGCCTGGCCGCCAGATCTGCGGAGGAGAACTCTCGGAGGACCCTGGAGGTGACAGAGTCGTAGAGTCCGTTGGTGGCCGCTCTATCCACATGCCAGACGCTTTGACCGTGGCCGCCATCGCTCCACCATCTTCAAGTGCCACTACACCACCTCCCGTCGGCTGCCACCGCTCCTGCGCCTCTTGTCACCAACTGCGGCTTCCAAAGTGCATGATCTGAGTGAAGTAGTGCCCAGACATGACTAGCTTGACCGAGCGATAGCATGCCGCCGTCGCCTCGTGCTCGGGAGCGACCATCTACGTCGAGCATGTTGTCGTCATCGCCCACTGGTCCCACTGCTCGCATGTTGATGCCCTATGCCCACCGTCACCTGCTGCCACTCCCACTGCTCGCTTGCTCTTGCTTCTGTGCTCGCATGCTTCCACTGTCACTACCATTGCTCGCCTCTTCCTACTTCTATGCTCGCGTATTGCTACCACTCCCATTGCTCGCCTGTTGCTGCTCTGTCGACCCATCGTCACCTGTTACTGCTTTCCCTACTCGTAGCCACCTCAAGATTTTGGAGTGAGGAAGGAAATTAGGGGAGAAGGACGGGAATAAGTCGATAGGTGGAGAACTTAGGAGTTGTGTCCGTGAGAGAGACAGTGGAGGTGCGGCGGTAGGAGTGAGGGAGCGAGAGTGAGAGTGAGAGAGAGAGGTGAGGTCGGGGTGGCTAGGGTTTTTCCTAGTCGGATTGGGCCAAGTGGGCGGCTTAGCCAGTGGGCTCACCCAAGTTTAAAATAATTAAGTTAAATTTATGGCTAACTTATTTCCCTCCGGTCACATATATTTGAAAGATCATCCAAATAAGAATATAGTTCCAAATTCTGTAAATTATATGTAATTTAAGCTAAATCTCATAACTAGAGATTCTCTCATGTCCTCCTTAATGATATTATATTCTAAGAGTTTATGCAAGTCAATTAAAATAATGCACATAAATTCATAGAAATTTTAACAAGATAAAGTCATATAAGTTTTGTAATGCATAAAATTTCATGCACACATCCGTATCATCTTTATATATATGCGCATTTGCAATTTATTTGTAGTTAGTCACAACGAAGAAAAAAGTGCAAGAAGTGACTACAACTACGGTGATCTACATGATAATATTGTTCTCTTATTTATTTTTTGGAACAATAGGTACAATGAGCTACATTGCGCATCAAAGCACGGCATGGCGCCACCCAAAGCATTCTTGTTACCTCCTATGAGTATGTACAAAGGTAGAATCAATCAGTTGTTGGAGAAGAGAGAGAAAACATGATTTTTTAAATTAATTGTTGGCTCATCTATAGATACCACCATTGTAAGACTTGTATCATTTGTTAGTTTTTAGGTGAATTGGAAGACATAGATACAACAAACAGGTTAAAACCATGGAAGTGCCCTAAGAGACAATAACGTACAAAGGTATTAAGGTTGACTTTAGAGTTTTCACTCTTCGTAGAGTCTAATCGATCTTTGTGAAGAGTCATGTTTGCTCTCTCTCTTCTCTACATCAACAACAATCATATGTGCAAGGATGGAGAGTCAGCTGACTTACACCTTTGTACATGTCCTGAGGGGTAAGAGGAGTATTTAGTCTACCGAGAGATAATGGTGTGTATTAGCCATCGGATCAGATGAAACAAAAGTCTCATTAATTTCAGTGCACTATAAAAATTTTCATGTACGATATACACCACTAACGAATAGGCCATCCCTGATATCTTATCACATGTGAATCACCAAAAACCGTCTGTGATGAGACTCAGGCGGTTTTTATCTAGATTCATATCACATAACCGTCTGTAATAATCTACTCATTATAGGCAGTTTAAAGAAAACCATCTACGCCAGCCCAGTTGGCCCATGTACACCTAAACCACACTGACCCTCCCTTTCCCGCTGGCCCATTTGGCCCACCGCAGGCTCTCAAACTGCCTCACCCTCTCCCTTCTCCCTACTCACTAGTCGCATCCCTTCTCTCCCTTCTTCGTCGGCCCTCTCTCCCTTCTCCTCTTCCTCCTCCTCCTCCTCCTTTCAGATCCATTCTCTTCCTCCTCCCAAATCTAGCTACGATGGAACTGATGGGAGCGGTCACTGTTGTGGAGGGCAACAGGATCAACAAACTAATGACCTTCGATGTTGCCTCACCTGGATTCAGCCCCCTCTGGCATCACCATGCCTGGATCCGGCCACCTGCGACCATGCCGTGCGCGGATCTAGCTGCCTTTGACTTTGCCTCACATGGACCCGACAGCCTATGATGTCGCTGCGCCCGGATCTGGCAGCCTCCGATGTCACTACCCGCAAATCTGGCCACCCCCGACCGTCAACGACGTGCGTCGCCGCTTCCTCTACCTCGTAGCCGCTTCGACAACCTTGCCACTGTGGCGCAAGGGCAGGAGCGTCTCGCTGGCTAGTGTGCAATGCCAGGAGGCGGTGGATCGTGCTCGCTAGGGCAGGGGCGCCACGAGCATATTTTTCTTTTCTTTTTTTCGTAATTGAAAATTTGTATCACAGGCGATTCTCAAGCAACCGCCTGTGACGAGCAAAGGTCATCACAGATCCTTGTTCTCGGTCGATTTAGAAAACCATTCGTGCTACAGTTTTTGAATCAGCTGAGATAAGAGACTCTAGAATAGTGATAAAATATTTTAACTAAACAGCACCAACAAGCCATTTAATTATTGTCAACAAGGCTAGAGAGACTCCAAAAGGAGGAAATTATAACAAGCAAAACACGGAAAAGAGTACAAGAGCCTGGGAAGGTTAGAGAGAGAAATCATGTCATCTGAACTTAGAAGTTAAAACTGAAATTGCAAGGGAACGTCTGGTCGCTGGTAGTGTATGAGTTTGCATGGATAGAACCTACAGGTTAACTGATGCTGGTAAAGGAGGCAATCCGATCGCATCGGAAGTAGCTCTAGCTCTCACGTTACGTGGCACAAACTGATTGGCCTTCTAAATTGCATAGGCCAAAATAATTGACCTGTGACATATAGGAACAATTCACGTACTACCATCATATCGTACGTACTGCTTATAATTGGCTAGTTCCACAGATTCAATTCCCACCATGGCCGGGATTAATTGCCATGAGCCCCTCAATCCCTTTTCGGGTAAAAACTCGTGTTTGGTCCACATTCAACACTCGAGACACAGCTGGGACTTAGCATCTAGCAAAAATAACTTTCTTCCTGAAATAAGCGTAACTCCACCGCGTTGATTTACCACACCGACCTAGGTAAAATAACTTTTTTAGAAATTAACAATAGGATTTATTCCTTCACAATCTCAAAATCAAGATATAAGTTAGACCCGCACGGCCAAACTTGCATGGATGAGTTTGCGACCTAGGATTAACATGTCTATTTTGACTCCTTAACTTTTGTTTGAGTACTATATTTCATCCTTTATTTTAATTTGACAAATCACACCCTCACCTCTCAAGACCATCTAGATTTACCCTCTTGAGACAATTCCAAAGCGATTTGGATGATATGGCAGAGGTTTTTATATGCGTGGCAGCCTAGTCAGCATATCTAGAACGAAAAAGTTAGCAGAAAATAGTAAATTAGAAAGTATCAAAAAAAATCATGAAAATATGTTTAAAAATAATAAAATATTTAGGAAAAAGAGAAACTCAAGAAAACACATAACTAGTTCAAAATATTAGAATTTCTGTGTATTTTTAAATGAATTTCCTGATTTTTCATGAATGTTCTAAACTATTTTTATAATTTTTTACTAATTTCCTTGTTTATTTCATTTTTGTGACATATTTGCGTTGTTTCTCCAATTTACTTGCTTTTCTAAAACATTTCATTTTTCCTTTTTTTTATTTTCCTATTTTTATGTAAGAAAATACTTTATTTTTAGTCATTTTCTAGAATATTTATGTTTTCTCTATTTTTCTCCATTTTATCCAAAATTCTTGCTTCTTCCTTCCAAGTATGCTGATTGGGCTAACATATGTGGGAGAATCACCATAGCGTCAATCAAAACTATTTTGGAATAGTCCGCGGGGCAATCTAGATGGTTTTGTAAGTTTAGAGGTGTGATTTGTCCTATATTGAGAATTAGGGGTGTGATTTATCTTTGGAATGGACTTGGAGTGGGGTGGAAAGGCCACCTTAACTTTATACTCTCTCCGTCCCAATTTAGAAGGTGCATAAATTTTTTCACAGAGACGGAGCGTGCAAGATTATTTCTTCCTAATCTACCCCTAATTAAACACACGAGTTATCAAGCTGAAGCGCTGCGCTCGAAGCACCGCATCGCAGAGTTGGACGCATGCACCATGCAAGCCTCACCCGCGCTCCAGTGTTTTGGCCGCTCTTCGCGCGCCTGTGCCCTCACTATCTTCATGCCCCATGCATGCCCAATCCATGTGTAGGTTAGATTGCATGCATTGGTTTTATCAGGAGCATGTGGATTACAGCCAAAATTTATTTGACAAAGGGATTGAAACTTTGAATTGACATGGAGACTATTAGTGCTCTTATGCTCTTGTAATCGAACCATGCTTTGTAATCGAATCATACTGGAGTACTGTTCGCCAAGGCTTTCCACGTTGGAGTACTAATCGAACCACGCTCGAGTACGCTCGAGCAATTACTAATCGCTCTCGTCGCTTGGGCCGATGGGATTACTAATCGCTCGCATAGCTTGAACAATTACTGCTGAGAACATCACAAGCACGTGTGTAGCAGATAAGCGGGGTATTTTCGAAGAAATCAACACTAGATTAAAGAGACGCCCTGTAAACTGGGATAATGTGAAAAAATTTATACGCCTTCTAAACTCGGATAGAGGGAGTAAAACGGATGTAATTAAGGCACCATGAGGGGGATTACAATAGGGTAGAGCGCACTACATGTCAACTACAAGTTGTCTACGAATTGCCTAGCACAATCTTCTAGGAAGGATTTGCTGATGGCCTTAGAGCAGTGCCATTGCTAGCGGCAGAGCGTCAGCAGCGACATTACGAACCACCTGCGCGCCGGGGATGTCGCTATTGCGGAAGACTTGTGTTTCTGGATTTAAAACTGAGAGGGTGAAATTTAGACTCAGGAAGAGTTAACAGTGAAAAATAGATTTTTCTAAGATTTACCACACGTCAAGGTAGATGAACCTTAAAAATGATATAGTAAGACCTAGCTAGCCAGCCACTAGGCAGGAAGCAAGTGCAGTGGGGACTACTTTTTGTTAGAGTGCTGGATTTATAAGGGATGTGACTTCACTTATTCGAGTTCAAATTGCAATGCTCATATTTATATGGACGTAGATGTGCTTCGAAGTTTTGTAATTATTCTAATCTCAGTTAGTTCTAATGTGTGGATGACTAAAAACACGCTAGCTTTTGTGTATATATATAATGTACGTGTACATGTGGGTCTTCTTTGTAATTGAAAATAGAAATTAGCGAGTGGACTTTTCACCTATACGCAATCCATGCATTCGATCGATTGCTCTCCTACCGAATTGTATGTGCTGACGCGAGAGATCTCATCGACTATCTGATCCTATCCGTCGTATCCATCGCAGAGGATGATGTACCACGATCGCACTCATTGTGGATCACAGGTTGCCGATCGACGTACAATGCGCGCGAGTCCGTGGGATCGACCTACGTACGGTGGTACCAGACAAAAAACTTGAGGTCCGGCAAGCAGTCCCAACAGCTAGGTTTTTAGCTAGCTAGTAGTGGCGTCCCAACATGTCAGAGACAAAGATGCTATCTGGTAGCACTGCAGCAGCATCGCATGGTGCGGTGGTGCAATGCACAATGCATACTACCTGGTTTTAGTTTGGCAGCTTCTGCTTAGCCAACGGCGGCACAACGAAGGAGGGCTGCACCGTGAGGTGCATGCTGTGGGATGGTGTAGGATGAGGCGTATATGGAGCTGGTGATGCAACGTGGAAGATGATCAAGAATTAATCTAACTACTGCAGTTTATCCACCTCCACCCTTATTCTCAGTATACACATTAACGGCGTCAAAGATGTGGAGTGATCAAAGTACGGCAATTGATATGTAGAAGTATGTACGCGTATGCCGAGGCCAGAGACGTGGTTGCGAGTACCTGGCGACGTGGACTGCGCTGCGCGTCCTTGATGAATCCTCACCGCGCTGTGCCCCGCCGTTCCGCTAGCCTCGGCTGGAGAGTGGAGACGGTGGATTGCGCATGCTACTACGAGGGGTTCGGAGGGGCTCTGGGAATCGGAGTTGAAGGTTTCCCTTGTTTGTGCTAGGCCTAGCTCGGTCCGCCCGAGAGTTTCTGCTGTTGGACCCCAAAAAGGCCCGGTGGTGACCGATCCTGAAACGCTCGGTCGCATGGCCCAACCAGGTACGCACCCGCTCCCGCCGCGCGCGCCGCTTCCCTCAGCCTCCTCCTCTCCAGCGCGGGTGCGGCCCACGAAGTGTGCCCAAAGGCAAAGGCGTCCCGTGCCGCTCCTGCGTGTGCGAGCGGCTTGCCCAGGGTCTACAAACAGGGCATCAGGAACAGGATGGCTAAAACATTTTATTTATCTTGGCTCTCCCCCGTCATCATCCATCATCTCCATCTCGAGCAAGTTCCACGAGACAGAATGTCGGAAAAAATTTATCGTAGAGTTGACATGGCCATCGCCAAGCCCATGACCCTGGTCCTGATAGGGTTTAGTTCTAGGTGACTGTCACGACCCAGGTAGGTTCCTGCCACCCACACACCAGTGAACACTGCATTCATCTCTCGGGGCATCGGTAGATGCACGAGAGTGAATTCTGGCACTCGCACGCCGGAGAAAAAGCCACAAATTAAGTCGCAGCTCGCGTCATGCAAAACTGGATGTTAGACACACCGCATTTCCTAAATAAACAATGCAAAACAATCTTTGGCTAATTGTGGGTGCCGGGGATGCCGGGGTGTGGTATAAAGTAATGCGTGTTTCATGCATTCTCAAACAACCCCACCGTTGCTCAGCAACATCAATTTGGTGGCTCAATATGCTTTGCCTTTGGATTTAATTTTTCTTCTCCACCTTTGGTTGGCGATGGCGTGCGCGCGCTCCAGTTGAAGGGCTATTCGTATTCGCAATTTCTTTACGAGATCTCCGCGCTTAAAGCGACGGAATGGGATTGTTTTATCATTGAGTGGGATCCTTCTGATCTGATTTAGGGGCAGTTAGGTGCTGACAAGCATTGTCCTTTATGCGAAATCATTAGCTTGATGTGTGATCATTTATATTTTATTGGATTATTTTGGTGTAGCTTCACCATCATGTGATGCTTAGCCAAGGGGGGAGAGAAACCTAGTAATTTGCAGTCATGTGGACTTGATTTTATCAGACAATTCTGATGTGGGCTAGCTGATCTTGTCTGTTGCATGGAAGCCTTCATGACCCTAAGCATGAGTAACATATGGAATCTGGTCCTTGTTTTCTGCTTTAGACTTGTGCCCTTGAACTACTGATCTCTTTGTTTAGTTCAGCACAACTGAACCACCAGTTTGGCCCAGAAAACCAAAGGCTGCTCACAAGATATACTATGTAGAACATACGAGCTGAACTGGTTTAATTAGCAAAAATCTTTGCCCCACTAGCTTACTACTAGCTTATTCTTTTTTGTCATTTTATTAGCCTTGTATGTTGAGCAATTGTTTTCATTGCTCATGTTGCCTCTCAAAGGATGAACAACGAAACACAAGTGACCCTCTCAAATATACTTAAGCATGTAGAAAGGTACTAATCCCATGCGTTTGGACCGTATCAATCAGATACCCATGTTTACGCATCATGTTTCCATGTGTGCCTGCCGATGCACATCAGGAGATCCATGGTGACTCAAGACAGCCATTGATGGAAACAGAAAGTTGTGTGCTTCTTCTCTCCATTGTCTCCCCCACGTACCATTGTTCTCCTCTTTTTTCTCCAGTTAATTTTGCCGCTCAACCAATAATCCATGCTTGTTTCCTGATGATCCTTAGCTTTAAAGATGAGCATGATGTTGGTATTGGCAACTAATACATATTACTGATTTGCGGTGTAGTGGAAATCGAGCCCTTTCTAGCTTGCAAGATTTGTGTGTCGGCCACCGAAACTTGGTGTCTCCTTGAAACAAGATAATGTGCTCTCGTATTTTGCTTTCTCGAACATGTTGGTATGAGATGACTAAATAGAAGATCTTAGTTTGGGATGCACATTAACTATTGACATGAAATCCAGCTGTCAGAAAAAGCAGGTTCTACTTGGCCTGCTTATGACGCTGTTGTCAGGCTGCATGATGATATCTTCATGGCTTGCTATCTTTCATCATATCTTCAATTGTTCTGTAAAAGCGTATTATCTTTGCTTTGGTTATAGCTGCGTGTCTTGGGTAGGAGTTTTCTAGTCTTCCGAACAATGGAAGTATGCGAGCAGAGGGTAATAAATGGTGGCCATTTGCACATTTGTAAAAACACCTCGGCATTGACTAAATATACCGACTCTGTATAATTAATTTGTTCCCTTCGTAAAATTATGTCCGTGACTTTTATTTTGGTTTTATTCTCTTAATTTTATACTACAGCACATGCATCTTGTAGTGCAGTAGTGCTAACAAGATATGGCGGTGCTAATAAGATACCATCCCTCTGCAGTGCAATTTAAGAGTAAAAAGAATCTTCAATGCAATTCTAGAGTTCTCTACAGTTTGACTTGTTTATTGCTAGTACTTGGGAGTAATTAACCAGGAGCACGAAGTATAACAAATCTGGTGATACACTTGGCAAAACTTATGCTGAAAACTTGAAAGACTGTTCATTTCATCATCATACCATAATGACACAAGTCACAACTCACAAGGTGGTCAAGAACACAAGTTTCAGTGTCACAAAATTTTCAGAATGCATTGCATCATTGTACATTCATTCATCACAGCATCATCCTCTGCAAATCTCGGTCAGCTCGTCCAGACCCTCTGATTCTGCGGCGATCTTGGACGCCGCCGACGACAAGAACCGGAACCCGGCGTCGCTGGCGCTCTTCCTCACCGAGGCGAGCTGCTGGGACTTCTTGCAGTAGGCGATCAACCCCTGGATCGGGTTCTCCACCTCCGAGCTCGCGCTGCTGCTCCTCCTCAGCGCCGGCCCCGCGCCGTCGGATTCGCTCGAGGTCCCGACGGACGAGGAGGTGGAGGACTTCGTCGACGGCGACGACGACGACGAGCACGACGCCGGCGTCGGCGCAGGGGACGTCTTGTTCGACGCCGAGTACCGGACGATGACGCTGGAGAAGGACCTCCGGTGCCCGTGCTCGCGTCCTCCGAGTGCAGCACGGCCGCTGCCGCTGCTCTGCTCGGCGATGCACCTGTTGCTTCTGATCTGGCCAAACGGGTTCTTCCTCCATGCCCGGAGGTGGCCATGGCCATGGCCGTGGGAGAGATCCTTTGCGCCTCTCGCCGCGCCAAGAAGGTTCTTGTCGTCGGCGTCGTTTCCTGGTTTGGTGGCGAACATGGTCTTGAGGTAAGCTTTGGAAGCCTTGAGCTTGAGGCTGAGGTCAAGCCGCCTCATGAACCTGAGCTTCCTGGACCACGGCTTCCTCTCGCAGGCGGTCGCGGCGGCATCGGCCAGGCCGGCCGCGTACTCCTGGAAGAACTCCTCCACGTTGAGCTCCCCGCTAACGTAGCACGAGTTGGCCGGCGACGCGTTGCGCGACCGCTGGCACGGTGTCGCCGGGGCGGTGCTCACAGCGAGGAGCCGCCCCCTCCCCCTCCCCCTGCCGCAGGCACCGCCGTCCGCGGCGCAGCCGCCGTCGAGGAGTTCCTCCACCATTTGGATGCGCGGCGGCAGGTGCAGCGGCAGCAGCTTCCCCTTGTAGAACAGCTCGTCCGCCGGCGACGCCAGCGGCTCCCCCGACCGGTCCAGCGGCGCCGACATGTGGAACTCGAACTCCTCCCTCGCCGCGCCAGCAGCGGCGGCAGCAGCCGAGCTTAGGTCCATGTCGATGTAATCCTCCTCCCGCAGCGCCTGCCCATCGTGGACCACCTCTTGCCGGCCCTCCTCCCCTCGCCTGCTCGCCATTATTCTCTCCTTCTGGTCTCGGTGGTCGCCGTATCACGCCTCAATCGGTTACTCTTCTTCTTGGGAGGATTTCAGAGCAGAAATGACAGTGGCATCCATGGCGGCATCTCACTCAGTTATATAAACCGGCCTGTGCGTACGCTTTCTCCAGGGGCCCTACCAACCTACCATTGCTGTCCGCATGATCTGCCTCTTGTTTGCATCTCGGCCCTCCTCCTGTCCCGGCTCTACGCAGCAGCAATGCAGTATTCTGTTGCTTTGCTTGCTTACTCACGCTGCCTCTCTGGCTTTAGTGTCTTGCTCGCCTTCCTTTTCTCGAGGGGAAATCGGCTTTGGCGATCTCACAGGTACTGATTAGAGTGGTGTTCTTTTGCTTTTGCCTTCCGTCCCCTCTGCATGCTTCTCTTCTTTACATGGCTATCTAGCTCGTACCAATAGATTTGACAGAAATACTATATATTATTACTACCTGTGCAGAAATATGTAGTTAAATTTGACTAACTTTAACTACCGATATATGAAAAACTATTTAGAATAGTCACGTGAAGAGAATTTTATTAGATTTGCCATTGAAATTACTTAAATAGCAGAATGCATATTTTTCTACCATCGAAGTTGCCTTTTGAAGATCTTCGCACCTTGCCCTTCTCCAAATTATCTTTCACGATGATTACACTCGTAATACAAATCACAAGGCACGTCTGAATGGATATGGATACAGTTAATTAACCAAATTACGTAACTTAATCAGCTATGTAAGCTATATACTAAGAATATAATAGAAAAAAAATAGAGAGACGCTAGAAATTCTAAAAAAAAGAAAAACATTCGATCATTAATCTAGTGGACTATTTTACTATTAATGGACCACAATCGTAGATCTTCATAACTGTATCTAAATAGAACACAATCGATAGATCATCGTAATTGTATCTAGATAGATTACATCTGATAGATCATCATAACTATACCTAAATAGACAACTCAGTACAACAACTAGCGGACCGGCTCGCGATCTGAACTTTTATTTTCCATAATGATCTAATATCATGTGTACAAGTAAAAGAATAAAGATAACTAAAAACGTTTCCCGCATAATTGTGTGGGACACCGTGCTAGTTTATATTAATAATAATTAATCATACACTAATACACACATTAACTCTTAGCAATGATAGTTTAACCTAATAATTACTCCCTCCGCTCAGAAATGTAAGGTGTATTTTGATTGGTTAAGATAAGATTTTGACCAATAATTATTCTATTAATATGCGATTTATGTGATACAAAATCATAATCATAAGTAAGTTTTCTTAAATATGAATCTAATGATATCAATTTTATGTCACATAAATCGCATAGTAATGAAATAATTATTGGTCAAAACCTTATCTTAACTAATAAAAATATATTTTATATTTTCGGACGGAGGAAGTACTAACTAACAATAAAGCATCCTAATTATCACTAATCAACACACTACATTTACCAACACTAATCTTATAAGGATAATTGCTAACTAAAATAAAAATATTTTAATTATTACTAATTATTTACAAACGATTATGATTACACATGGCCAGCCTATTCAGTAGGCTAAAATAACTAGTTCACTCTATACAACATATTTGAGAAATATTTCTCAAGTTGACTGTCCTGTTCATATCATCTCTCCAACTAAATAGAGAAATCAGCTCAAAAAAATAGATCGCTATATTATATCCACCCTAGTCCCTCAAACCAAACGAATCCTAAGTTTTTATTCTTGGAATTCCTAATTGCAAGGTAATTGGGAGCAAGGATTGAATTTTTTTTACAAAATAATATTTTTAACTATATTTTAAAGATAATGCGTCATAGAAAAATTTCTAAATCTAACCCTTTTGACGACGTCAAGGGGCACGGCGCCGTAGGGACACTCTGCGGCGCCATGGTCCACGGCGCTACAGACCTCGTCCCGCTGGTAGCCCCGCTACCGTGGCCAACTAACGTGGTATGGTCTGCAGCGCCATGCATCATGGCGCCGCACACTCCCTGGCGCCGCAGGTGCTATAACCACCCATGATTTTACCATTACTTGTACCCCTTTTACTTGGATCCCAGATTTGATTTAGTTTGTTGCTGATCCTAGAATATGGTTTCTCTTTTGAAATGCAATCTTAATAAGATGTTTTGTTCTTTTTTTCTGTATGTCTAGAATATGGTTTACTACAAGATCTTAGATGTGGATCATCGAATATTGAACCCAGAGCAAAGAATTGCCAGTGATATTCCTAGGTTCTATTCTGAACTTAGTGATATTCCTTAATTTTGTATAGCAGCTGTGGCACCACGTATGTGGGCACGCCGTAGCTGCAGCGCCGCGCCGTGAATGCTGGTGCTGCAGACCATGCCACGTCAGCCGACCACGGTAGCAGGGCTACTAGTGGGATGAAGTCTGTGGCACCGTGAAGCGTGGCGCCATGCCACGTGGCATTGTTAAAATGGTCAGATTTAAAAATATTTTTTGAGACGAGTTATCTTTAAAATATAATTAAAAATTATTTTGTAAAAGAGAAAAATCGCAAGGATTAGGAGCACATTTCCGGTTGCAACCAGCCAGTGAGTGGCCGAGTTACGAGCGCGCAGTACGGAGGATACGCACGATCTGCACCCGGCGACTCGCTTGGCCCAGATACCAACCGGGCTGCTCTCCTCGGGTTACTGAATCAAACTTATAAATCGGCTCAAATCTTTGGCAGCTCCAGCTAAACTTTCGAATTTGAATCGGGGGAGCTCACGCCCCCAGAACAAATGCAATAACAAAGCATGGTGTGATACAGTACGGTGATGCGCTAGCTACTGTGCCTGCGGGCGCGTGCACTTGTTTATGCCATCTTCTCCAAATGTCAACCTGCTGGGGTAAAGAAATGATCGTTTCAGACTTTCAGAGACAGCATGGACCTGTTTGGTTTACTGCTGCTGCTGCTGTGCTGCATGCCTGTGTCGCTGTGTGACCTACAGGCCTACGTATCAGGGAGGAACCGATGCTTCGGAGTCTGGAGCAACCCTCGAAGCGTGCGAGGGTGACACACTGACATCAGTCACTGCCGGTTTCTTCGTTTCCTTACTTGTTCAGCTTACGTGAACATGACATGTTGCAGTGGAATCTGACAAGCCGTAAATTTCGGCAAAGAGGTACTCCTGCTACTATACTATGAGTACCTGGCTAGCTAGCCAAAGTACAACATAGATGCATATAAAATTTCTCAAGTTCTTTTTCTCTTGAAGGAATTTCTTAAGTTTGTTTTTGCCGCTCGTAATAAAGGCCTTGACCTTGCGGCCCACTTCCTTTATTCTCTGCTAGTAGCACTCCTTTTGCATCTAGAGTTTTTGCACTAAGCAAAGTCCCCAAAATTGCTTAAAGATATCATAAGGCTAACACCATCCTCCCAAAGTCCTAACTTAAGGGGGAAATGCTGTATAAAGATGCTTAATTAGTAGTTATTCAGCTAGTTGGATAGGAATGCGAATCATGAAATGCAGGTTAGGCTTGTGGTCAACTGCCAAACGGCCAAACCTCCGGATTTAGGGTGGCTGAAAGGGGGTGCCACTTGCAGGCAGGTTGCAGCCACTGCTAGCTCTTGCGTGGTCGGCGGTGGTTCGAACGTGGAAGATTCGTGCTTGTGATGTATTAAGCAAAGTATCTGATAAAGGTCGCATCTTGCTTCTATATTCATGTGAGCTCACTCTAATCACCCTTGCGATTTTTTAAAGTTGAAAAGGGAGGGAAGATGTAGCACGGAAGCAAGAGAGATTACCATCGCGTAAAAATAAATTTTCTACCCCGATATTCTTGCAGAAATGGCCTCTTTGGGGTTTTGAAATGGGTTAACAAAAATTCTAAAAATATTCATAGTGATATGTAGAGGTGTAGTATAGACACCTACAAAAACTCAACAAGAAATGTGACCATTTATGTCCTGCACAAAAAAAGTAGTTTTAATCATATGTATTTTTGTGTATGACACAAGTGATCATAAATTTTACAGGTGCACATACTCTATTCATATCCATTACTATGAATTTTCTTTTTGAAAATTAAAATTATGGTTTCTTTCGTTACTGGCTTTTACATACGTACGAGGTATGTACATATAGTTGGTTCGATTTGGTCACGCGCGTCGCGAAGTCATGACAGGCGAGAGATAGGTGCTGGCAAGTGAATCCTTGCACGGTACATTTGTCGCGTGTTCCCTTGATGTACCGATGTATGTACTCCCACTTTTCGCTGTATGCGTGCTGGTTGTTTCGTCCATGCTGAGAGCCTGAGACAGATGGGACTTGCCTTTGCGTGCTTCCAAAATGTTAGCCCCCCTAAAAGGACTGGAAAAGGGAGGTGATCTCAGAGCTCGAGGTGCTCGTTTGCCTCCCCAGCGATTGGATGCAGACAAAGGTTCTGTCTGGGGTCCCTTGATCACCAACAAATGGCAGGAAAAGTTCGTGCAGAATTTGTCTATGCTCGTTGAGTTGTCCAGCGTACAGGCTCAGCTCCTTGCCCTTTTCTGGAAACCTTCGAGAGGCTTTGCTAGTGATGGCTGTAGCAGGCGAAATGAAGCCCAGGAGGCAATTTACTAAGGAAAGAAAAAAAAATTCGAGATAGTGTTTTACCACGGCTAGTGATACTGAGCTCAGTAGCAAAGCCACACTTTCACCACACACTTTCACCATCCAGTACCTATCCGGTTTACGCTCAGGAGAGATTACATAAGTTTCATATCATAAACTGACCCAACGCGACACATTTACAGCTTCCTTCGCCACTCCTACATTTACAGTCCCAGATGTAATGCACATACAACGTTTAAAGCACAAGGGAATGTGAAAATTGAGGCGCGAAATGGACAATCATTTCTATTCCATATACAACATACAGCGTGTTTGACTAGTTTCTGTTTCCAGTTGCTTTCTTGTAGCAGGAGTCATCTAATAGACAGATGAGCTGCAGCTATGAGAATGAGGAAAGTAATGCAGGCTAGCGGCTGCTGATAACAAATTAACAAGCTCGGGCTACCTCGTTTTGAATTGAGATGCCAGGACTCTTCACCTCTAAACACAGCAATAAGTTTGACGACAACAATCAGATCACTACCTAAAAGATGAATGATCGTGACAGAGCTGCGTCGGAGCAAAGAAAATTGGAACTTCTGCAATGGTGATCAGAACAGTACATCTGGAAACTCTTGAGATGCTTTACAGGTTGGACATAGCGATTGAGAATTAGTGTACACGAACTCGCCTGTTATGCTGTTGCAGACTCTACTTGTGTCTACTGCTGTATTTGTCAAAACTACATTACAAATCAACGTTTGGCAACGGCACCTTCCAGTAATTCCAGGAATTGTAGTCTTCCTGCGCGATGGTCAGAACAAAAAGAAAATCACTTGAACGGTAAATCACCATGGGCAAGTGTAACACTATCACTCTGGTTGCTCTCAAGTGAGTAATCTGTATAAATATCAGGCAGCATAGAACTGCAGGTGTGGCTACATCACACAGGACGAAAACTGTTCAACTTCTGGATAATATAGAAGAAAAGAAAAGTTGAACATGCATATGCATCTGTAGCTTACCTTATGAGCACAGTTTGCATATATAAGGCCAAAACATTTTATCTCTATGTGATCTTCTATTGGTGTGCGGAAAATTTTCTTTAAATAAATGTGAAAAAGTACTGTTTAATTTGGTAACTTTCTGTAACTGACTGCAGTATGCATGAAAATTAGATCAAGTGATATCTATTGTGTAAAACCATTGGTATCCTGGATTCTGGACAGCAAGTTCAAATATCTAGCTAGTACACTGTTCTCTGGTAATCATAAGGTTTATGAGAAAACATAATTTTTGTATGCTTTCCTTTGGTGAGGAATATCCACACGATTTGATGACTATTCAAAATCAACACACGAGGCAGAGCAACACTATCTGAACTCTCCAACTGGCCAAATGTACTAAGGGTAAAAGAAGAGACTAGAAGTAACAAGATGAAACGGATGATAACTATTAAGTTTCTAACTACACCCAACATATGTGAATATTTTGTTGGGTGTTTGATAATTGCTGTATGTCCCAAGTAGTACACTATTTGACTCTATGTCTGGGACCACTGCAAAATACTAATTAGCAGTTCAGCATGAAATGGATGGAAATTATTTAAGTTTCTAACTATACCAACATGTATGAATAGTTTGTTGGGTGTTTGATAATTGCTATATGTCCCAAGTAGAACACTGTTTGACTCTATGTCTGGGACCACTGCAAAATGCTAATTAGCAGTTCAGAATGACAGCTGACCTGCTCAACGAGAGTTGTTGGAGGGAACATGTCATTGACAAGGGTATGTAAGGACGTATAGGATTTCACATCAACAGAACTGTTGATGGCCACTTCACCCTGCATGCCAACGAGATATGACTTCAGAGGCAATTATACAAGCACAACATAACTGACGTCTAGTGTAACAGAGATACCTTTGGGTTGATGATAAAAATCTTGCCTTTGGGAATTCCTATCTTTTTGTAACTAAGCTCGTCTGTGTCTCTGTTGCCGAATCCAGCGTAAAATGGATTGTAGTCGGAAGGAAAAAGTGCTTTAATGTCCTGTCAAAGAATAAAAATGCAAGATGTTAAAAGCCTATCATAATACCGACTTGGAGTTTCATGTCTCTGGAGGAATCTGGAAATGTCCTTATGTGCCTAAAATTGTTCCCTAGCAATGACAGAAGAATTCAGGAGCCAATCCCATGCAAAACCCCTCAGTCAATCAAGCAAGCTTATTGTTCGTTTGTGTAGTAGAAGGGTATGATGCCATCCAAGAATTAAATAGGGATAGGAAAATAGATGTTTTTAATTCCAGAGAAATCCCTCATCCAAACAGGCTCCTAGGGTGCTTATTCTAATCAATCAAATCAACATATATTTTTGATACTTCAAATATTACATGCTATGCAAGCATACTCAGGAAGCTGATTCTGGCAATTACCTCCAGACAAGCAATCTTGAACTCATGTGGGGCTCTTCGTATAACTGAGGAAAACAGAGGAAACATCAGAAGATGCTAATTTTCTTGCAGTAAAAAGAAGCAGTTGTTTTATCATTAACAGAAAATTTTCTGTGTTTAATTTGAGGCTGAAATACATTGAAAATACAGACCATCCTAGTAGAGTTCAGCGAATCCAAATGGCAAATCAATTCGCTGAAGTCATAATTAAAAAAGAACATGTCAACATTCAACCAATGGTTAATAGATGATGTTACCTTCTCGGTAGAGTGAGGGGAACAAACCATCAGGTGAAATTACAACAGGTCCATTAGGAAGTGCTTTCCCATCCTGCAAAATTGCAAAATATATAATTGGTCAAGTACATAAACAACTTTATAGACATATTAACAATATGGAAATAGACATCTGTTAATCAATGCAGTTCTACTGCATATATTCTCAGATCACCACAAGTTGAAAAAAGGTGACAGAAGGAAACAACAAATGGCAATTGTTATATTTACCTGCTTTAGATTGAAGAGAAAGTTTTTTGTCAGATATGCCTGGACAATAGCTCTAGCACTAAGGAATATTAGTTGATAACCGTTTTCCTGGTCGGGAAATAAAAGGCTCGTCAGAAACATATGTGCGCTAAACTGGGTACAATATCATCCAAATATAAAGGAAACCTGAAACTAAAACTCAAAATTGCTTATCACACCTTTATCGCGGAAAAAAGTCGAGCTACACCAGACTGACTCCAATCTCGTCCAACTAAAGGCATGACCTGGCCCAACACATCAGACCTGAAATGTAACATTAACTACTCAAATTCAGCTGTTGTCACAGCAAAAAATCATGTATAAGAAGCTTTACAGTGCACAAGAAAATGATGTGGTAAGCTGCAAAATTCATCGGATAGAGCCGAGGTACAATTCAGTAAGTGCTAAATCCATGGTAGCCTTGTTCATTGAAAATTTCATATGAACTAAAAAGGTAATTTGCTGGAAGTACAATGACCAAGAAATTACAGGCGGAACCATTAGTTTTGTGATAATCCAACATATGAGAGAATCAATGGATTAAAATCACTAGTTGTCAAATAAAAATTAGCATGGCACCTCATGAACAAAAAAAGAGAGGAAAATTTAACCACTTAATTTTATGCCTGAGTTATTTTGCAAAGCCCTATTACAGTGACTGATATTTCCCCGCTATTTAAGCATAGTGTTGGGGGGAAGATACTAGAGGAATGGAAAAATAATTCACATTGCTAAAATGCTCTACGATTTTACCAATTATTGGTCCAGTGGTGACATGGAACAATCCATATGAATCACTTCAACTGAAGTTGCAATGACATCCAAGGTTTAATGGTGCCAACAGGAAGTTTAGCCACCATTCTAGCATATCATATGGTATAAATAAAGCATAGTGCCTTAAGGTTACAAAAAATAAAAAAAAACTTCAGCATTCAATAGAAAAGGATCATCTTAGACAAGCACATAAATTTGCATGTGGAGTTATAAATCTAGAATCACACAATTCCTTCAATTTGGCAATCCACAGATGTAGATGCTTAAATCATCATAAGTGATGCAGCTTTGTTTTTCCAATATTCTGCTCAGATTCGGTGGAGCCACAATTCAAAATAAAGTACTACAAATTGCATTTGTGTATGAGAACAAACAAATTGTTTGAATCTAGTATAATGCAGACCCCTTCTTTCAATCAATATTACCTTAACTCAAAGAAGTGAGCATATAACAAACAAAGGATGCCTCATGGCAACATCTAATATTATGAAGTTATTGTATATACTTAGTAGTACATTGTTTGTGTGGAAAGTTATGCTAGTTTGCAAAAAAAAATTGCAATTTAATTTACGATTCAGTGAGATAGTCTGACAGATGACTGGCTGAAATAGTACATTGAACAACACTAAACTACTAACTAACTATACGAATGTGAATTGTCAACTTTACCTTGTGATGGTTCCATCCACATCAGATATAACAATTTTTGCATTCCATTTCCACACGTATATATGTGCATCAACCTAGTAAAAAAATAAATTTCAATATACAGATCTCCAACACAAAAAGATGGAAGGATTAAGAAAAAAGAGGCATAAACCTGTTGCTTCCCAAACACTCTGGTGCAGAAGCTAAAGGTTACCATGTTTTGTCCCTCCTTCAGATTTAGAGATGCCACCTGTTCGGTAGTGGGAATTAAAGTCCGCACAAATTGCTTTCTCGGTGACTGGTTTTTATTGTTTTCCGGGGCTTGCTCATCCATTGGACTCAAGACAGTCTCTGTGTCAAGAAAAATATCCTCAGAAGAATCACTATTACTGCGCTGAAGGGATCTTGATATCCTAAAAGGAATGGGCCAAAGCCTCCATCTCCGGCTTGAGGGAGACATCCCAAGAGAGTCTTCTCTTGAACTGGGGGTTTCCTGGAGTTCAACGGCAATAGCATCAATAGGTTCTACGCAGAAGTCTGGACCAAATACAGCCTTCCCAAGAATAACATGAGAAACTTTACTCCATGCAAAATAGTTACAGCCAACTCTGACAATAAGGTTGGCATTTTTTATTATTGATGGACCAGATAACTTGAAATCCTTCTCGAGGACCAGATGTTGTTCAAAGACTTCCTCGGCAGATGTTCGGCCCATTCCCGGTCGTAGCATGTGCCCACAGAGAGAAATCTCATACCCTATCAGTACAAATCAAAGCAAAACAATGAAACCTTATCTTATAAAAATGAGAAAAATCTGATGACCTGACATGTGCTTACCCAAGCCCTTCTGCAATTGAGGGTGTTCTCTACTTAGTTCCTCTTCAGCAGTTGGGTTCTCTGGAATGCTTCCTAACTTGTCTTTTTCAATGCTTCTTGGGGATGAATGCAAACCATCAGATTTAAAAGCTCCAATTTTAGAAGTGGTGGTGCCTTTGCTCCTGTCATGAGAACCTCCTTCACAGGACAAGTCAGAAGCCTTGCCATAAAGGGGAGAGGAGCAGTCTTCGTTTTGTGTTATATTATCATCTGAAGTAATTACTGAAACATCCACTTCCTCTAGACACTTAGGTTGATCACAGTGCGCAGTTTCACTTCCATCTTCCCCCAGATCTATGTCAACATCAGAGCGGTTACTCAGACTAAGCTCAGAATCCTTCTGGTGATCAAGTCCAGGACAGAAGGGTTCGGTTCCTGAATCTCCATCATCTTGCGATGTCAGATCCAAGCAACTTCTAAAAGTATCATATTTGCCTAAACTAGCCTCAATATTATCATTGCTGACATCACAAACCCTGCCTGCCTTAGCTGGGGACTTGCAAGCCTTGTCGCTCTGAAGCAGTGGGATGCCACAAGCCTCATCTTCATTGGTCAAGGGTTGATAACCATCATCATTGTTCCCGGAGACATCAAGAGATCCATTCTGAACCAGCGGGATGTCACAAGCCTCATCTTCATTGGTCAAGGGCTGACAAACATCATCATTGTTCTCCGCGACATCAAGAACCTCGTTCTGAACCAGTGGGATGTCACAAGCTTCATCTTCATTGGTCAAGGGTTGATAACCCTCACCATTGTTCTCCGAGACATCAAGAACCTCATCTTTATTGGGCAACGGTCGATAATCCTCATTGTTGTTCCCTGAGATATCTTGAGCCCTGTCTTCATTGGTCAAATGTTGGTAAGTCGGACCATTGTTCCCTGACCTTGATACACCCTGAACGTCATCTTCATTGGTTGATACCACACAACCGTCACCTTCGATAACTGAGATATGGAGCTCTTCATTTTCACTAACTGGGATATGATGTGACTCATCCTTCTCAATTGATACCTCCCCAAGCTCCTCCAAATCCTCTGACTGACCACCAGAATCAGACTTAACCTTTTCTTGTGATATGTATAAATCATCCAAAATGCCAGCTTCCCACACCTCACCGCTGCGGCTGAAGTCCCCACTCGAGCTCTGCCCAGGTCCCAAATGGAACTGCGGGTCGCTTAACTGCACATCCTCCATACTCTCCTCCGTTGAAGAAATGGGAGCAGTGAGAACATACCCGTCCACACTAACCAAAACCATCTCTGAATTTCCCCCATCAGATTGTTTTGCCAAATCTTCTGCTTCCTCCAACTTGCCATATCCATATGAATCGAACTCCTCTCCAGTTTGTTTCTCCTGTTGCTCATTCAACTCTGGACTACCCAGCTGGTCATTGGTGCCAATGTAAAGCTCTCCATCACTCTTACTACGTATTGGAGGTTCAGAGTTATTGATAACTTCTTCTGGATCTGTTCCAGAGTCTTCACCGCCAGGCACAAGCTCTCGCATGAAGTAGGCTTGGCCAGAGTTGTCAAGCAGCATGTGAAAGCCGGCGTCCACGCCATTGACGGTGATGGTGACAACCTTCTCAGCACCCTTGAGAACGCCCTGGAACTTGCCAAATCGGACATACCAGGGTGTGCTGCGGTACGAACCATCCGGCTGCTCAACCACAATGATGTCGACGGCGCCGCCAAAAGGGTGGAAGGGCGTCGCGACGGAGTACACCCCCTGCGAGATCAGGGACCCCACCCGCCCCACCACGTTCATATCTGCAGGACCCCTCGATCCCACGCATCAAACACTCGCCAATCTTAACCCTGGTTGCTCGATTCGTCCAATTGCTTCATCAATTCTGCAATTTATTGAACATAAGAAAGGATTCTCGCCCCAAAAAAAAACTGCTATTCGTGCTCCACTGAGCAGCAAGCAAATCCGCAAGAGTGGATGGATTGGAGATCAAGATAAAAATTGGATTAGAGCAAGGAAAAACACCAGAACAGAACTCCCGGAACAACCCAAGCAACTTAGGGTTCGTCACCAACGAAAGAAATCAATCCAAGCACGGATAGATCTCCACTCCACGCCAGTACAACAGAGCGGATGAGGACGAGCCAAGAATACCTTCAATTCGAGGTGGCGTGCATTCGTGCTTCACAGGGACGGCGAGGCCAATTGCCGCTCCGCTGGGGGGAACAGGAAGAAGGAAGCTGAGAAGGGCCGGGCCGGAGGGTACGAGTCCGACTGCGAGAAGTGGTAGTATCTTTTAGAGTGTTTTCCTGAGTTGTTTTCGCACGATATCGAAAAAGCTTTTCTTCGAAATAATATGGAAAAAACATGTCGGGCCTTTTTTACAGTTTTCTCATCAGTCTTTGAGACTTCGTGCTAATCGCGATATTCACATTTTTTATTTTGAAGTGTCCTGAGATCTGTAGCTCCAACATTTCGTGATACTAATAATAATGTTTTAAAAATACTGCTCCTGAGCTAACTCCAGAAGACTTTCAACCAAAAAAATTCCAGAAGAATTAAAAATCCTATGGTCATTTTCCGAACCCTAACTACTGGATTAGCGCAACCATTTCGTCGATTCGGGTAATAGCGCACGAGGAACGAACAAGCTACAGCGCCCAAGCGAAGCAAATTCCACAATCCTCTCGATTTCCGAAACCAAAACAGTTGACTCCTTCACGAAAACTCCGAGAAACTTCGCCACAGATAGCACAAGTGGAACGCGAAATTTCCCAAGGAAAAAGGGGAGCAATACCAAATCGAACTGGATCCAAATGTAGAGAGGGAGCCAGAACTCACCGAGAAGCCACCGCGATTCTATTCGATTGCTCCCGCTTCTCTCCGGCGAGGTCGTTCGAGAAGCTTCTGGAACGTTCACGTCGGGGCTCGCCGTCGCGGCTCGGGTCGATGGCGAGGTTGGAATTCGGGGAGAGGGGAGAGGGGGGAGGGGATAGGTGGCCCGTTGGGAGCGGCATTTATAAGTGAGTCTCCGTCGGTCGCACGCGCAGGCAAAGACTGCACGAGCAGCGCACATGGGACATTCCAACGCGCCGTGCGAACCACTGTTTGAGCGTACTGACATGTGGGCCACGTGAATATCTGGGACCACGCGTCATGGAGCGAGTAAGGTGATGGGCAGTCGCCGAAATCGATCCCCGGGATCGGAAAAAGGCCGCCACGTCGCGCGCAGATCGTTGCGAGAGTGATCTCGCCCAAGCTGCCTGCAGAGTATTTCTTTTATGGGATGGATCACTGAAAAAGACATGGAAAATCCGGATCATGAGAGGCTGGCATGGTGGGTCCGGCAAGAATTATGCGACATGGAGCCGATGCGTCATACTGTCAAAAGTTCTCCTGTAGAAATAAGTCAATAACTAAGTAGTTGGACACAATAAAGCCTGCTGATAGCGTTGTCTTTCTTGTTGTCTGGCCGCATCTACCTAACATATTGATTGTATCCGGGAAATACCAATCCGGCCCTTCACTAATCACGTCGTTGACTGGCTGTTTTGACATACCCTCAGTATAGTTTTTCTAATATTCTGCAAATAAAAATTTCAACTCATTGGTCGATTAATCTCCTGACATGTGCGTCCAACAAAAGTACTTGATTGAAAAAGGGAGTGTGCTTTGCTTAGAGGAATGTGACTAAATCTCGGTTAGTGTTGGGAGTACTACCAATACCTATGATAGCACGAACACGGATGCACAGGGCCATTTCCGGTAGCTCGTCGTGCGCGTTCTCTCTCCGACGTGGACGTCTCCGTACGTGATCCATGCGCGAGGAAACCAATGGCGTGCGCATCTGGCCCGCATGTCTCAGCCACTTGACAAATGCGGTGCTCCCGGAAGCCCATGGGGAATATGCTATTATGCTTGCTTGGCCTCCAAAACCGATTGCTTTTCTCCCATTCCGGCGTTATCTCGTGCGTACGTGCACCGTCATTTCCCTCCCGTTTCCGGCTAATCCCACCGGTCCAAGTAAACTTTCGCGCTCCCCCGGTCTTGTTGGCTGCTGCAGTGCCCGGTGCCGTCAAGCAAACGTGGTTACGCGACTTCGTTTGTGTGTTTCCAGAAGCTGTTACTTGGCGTGGTCGTTGTCGTGCCGTTGTGGCCGCGGACCTGGCACGGCCATGTACGACAACCAGCAGGTCCGTCGCTTTTGCGAATCTGCGTACGCCCTCGAAGACGCGAGCGATGTGAAGCAGCGAGAAACTGGATCAGGCTTGTGGATAGACGAGACGGGTCACGATTTCATGGACCTCGCGATGCTTGTGAGGCTGCACGTCCACAGAAAGTTTGGGAAAGAGGATTAGAGGAGGGACAACGCCCGCGGCCCGGGTTACGATAGCCCTTCGTGTGCGGATAGACGGATAGTTGGCAGAGGCAGGAAGCCATGGAACGAAAGCAACGTTTTGCTCTGACGCATGTCGTACATTCTGGGTGTTTTCTTTTTGATGAACTTCGTATATTCTGGGTGCTTTGTACTACTAGATGAGGCTTTCTCATGTGAGCCTTTTCTTCTGACATACTCTGTGACCTGTTCGTCTACCCAAAATCGTAAGAAAGACTGGTGAACAGTAGTTAGCATTCTCACGCCTAGCGCAACTAAAATCCACATTCAGGCCAGGGGTCCTGCCTCCCAGTCACGCAGAAGCCCTGAGAGTGCTTCGTGCTCTACATACTGCGTTTTGTCTGCAGGTACACGTACCCATTCACATTTGTTTCTGACAGCTAAGTGATCGTGAAAGCGCTAAGTAGTACAGCAACATCCTTCTCCTCCACGGACTGGAGAATTATTATGCTGGCGATCCTTCTCATCAAAGATCTCGCAAACAGCATTCAGTCTACTTTCATCCATCTGCCTATAAATCAAAACCCGGTGGCTAGAGGAGCAATTAAGTCCAGTGTTTTAAGGCCCTGTTTGGTTGGGCTGTTGGGGGAGCTTTTCCCTTCCAACAGCCACAGCTGAACCAAAGGACCGGCTTCGGGAGAGCTTTTGCAAACGGCGGCTTCGGCGTTGAAGTGGAGAAAGGAGCGATTGCGGGAAGCCGCCTTGGGCCAGCTTCCCGCAATCTCCCGTGCGACGAAACCGAGATCCCCGTGCCTCCGAGCAGCTCCACGGGCGAGCGGATCCGCCGGCCTCACCTTCCCCGCATCCTCCGCCTTCCCCGCCTCCTCCGACGCCCCCGCCTCCTCCGCCTTCCCCGTCTCCTCCGCCGTCCCCGCCTCCTCTGCCGTCCCCGCCTTCCCCGCCTCCTCCGACGGCCCCGCCTCCTCCGCCTTCCTCGCCTCCTCCGCCGTCCCCGCCTCCTCCGCAGCGACGGCACCGCCACCGACCGGAGGAGCCAGAGAGGAGCCGGAGGGGAGCCCGAGGGGAGGGGAACCCGAGGGGAGGAGAGGAGCCGGAGGGGAGCCCGACGAGGAGGGCCGCGGCGGCCGCGAGGAGGAAGGGGAGGCGCGGTGCCGCCATTGCTGTGGCGATTGTGGTGGTGTGGAGCGGCGAGATGCGTAGATCTCAGGTGGGGTTTTGGTTTGGGTTTGGAAGTGGCGCAGCTACAGAGACGGCGGCGGTGGAGTTTGGCTGGGCCGCCGGGGTGGCCGGGGTTCTCGAGGAGGAGCAGGCCGGGGACGCCGGGGAGGAGGAGCAGGGTGGGACTGGGATGCCGGGGAGGAGCCGGAGCCGGCGGCGGTTGCCGGAGCGGGAGGCGAGGAGGCCGCGGAGAGAGAGAGAGAGAGAGAGAGCGGCAGAGCATATGAGAGAGAGAGAGAGAGAGAGGCAGAGCATATGAGAGAGAGAGTTTTTTTCCTTTTTTTTATTTTTTTATTATACAACAGCTAACAGCCGCAGCCGAACCAAACACGCATAATTTTTTATACAACCGCTAACAGCCACAGCCGCTTTTCCAGCCAGCCAGCCAACAGCTGCTTTTCCAACAGCCACAGCCCAACCAAACAGGGCCTTAATCTACTGCTCCTCAACATGGTGGATCTTTGTCGTACCAATATTCAGGAATGCAGCTTCCCTGTCTCATTTCCTGTTCCCTGTCACTTGTCACATTTCAATTGGCTCTAGAATTGTTGGTGGCCCTGCACTCTCTCGATTAGAAACGCCGTTAGCCTTCCCCTTTTTTCCCGTTCCAGTTGGAGCATCTTCATCGTCTACCTCTCTCTCTGTCACAGCAAGAAAAGCGAAAGAAATTTCCCCAATGTTAACAGGAGCTTGCATTCTTACAGTAGAGACGCCAATGCTTCTCCTCCTCCATGGCGATGGGCTAAACGAACGCGAGAACATAGAGAGAGAGAGAGAGAGAGAGAGAGAGAGAGAGAGAGAGAGAGAGAGAGGGGCACCGTTCCTAAGATCGAACAAGCAGTGGCCTGAGCGATGACCATGGAACGGCCGAGCTGCCGGCGCAGTATGTTGGTGACGATCCTCCAGTTGTCGTCTCGCACATGTCCGATGTGGGCGATGCAGGCCAGCGTCTTGGCGTCCCGGACGCAGACACCGTTATTGGTCGCCGGGGAAGCCGACGGAGCCGTCGCTCGTCATTCTCGCGGCCGGACTTGCTGCCCAGCTCTCCATCTTCATCTAGCCCGTTTCAACCGTCAGTCAAACGCACCAGGTATTCAGCATGCCATGATCCCCGTAAACGACAATATCATGCGATTTCTGGCTGTACTATATGGCGCTACTTTTGTGCACCAGCGCTAGTGCGTTGAATTGTTCATGCTGACCGGTTGTTCAGCCTCGATGTTGGGTCGCCCAGCAGCAGCTCGGTGAATCGTGCACGATGTCCACTGCGATGGCGACCTGCTTCCGCTTGCCTCCGGACACCCCATGGGACAACGTCTCGCTGACCGCCGATTCCGCCGCCATTGCCGACGTAGCTGTCCGCCCTAGCTTCCGCTGCTCATCAACAGTCAAAAATGGAGAGAGATGGAGAAGGAATGAGATGAAGAGGAAGAAGGAAACGGAAGAATTAACATCGTTTCTCAGGGAAGGAAGGTGAGCACACGTGGGCCCACAACGAAACTAGAGCCAATAGAAGAGGGAAGATCAACACCTGGCGAGGATAGGAAGAGGAACAGGGAAAGGGGACAGGGAAGCCGCGTTCAATATTCAGAGGCTACAGACTTTGCCTAGGTCTTTATGTAACCAACTCCAGCACTTGAGCATTTGTGATATCATATGTCTATGAATGAAATTTAGCCCCACTGGGGCTTACTGCCTTCGGGGGTTAAGAAGGCAGCATGAGACTGCCAATGTGCTATGCACTTAATTGGATCCATCAGACCGTCACATTCATTACTACTACTGAAAAAGATGAGCAAACATGTACAGTTTGTGCCAACGGAGACAAAGTTAATGCTGCTAGTCAATCTTAACACAGCAAGGAAGACAACACGCTATGCTGGAACTATGGAACAAATATAAATTTCACTCGGATTCAAGTTAATAACGGTGTCAGCATTCAGTACTAGTGTGGAGTTGAATAGAAGGCAAATCGAGGCAAGGAAAGCCTAGCATTCCACTACTACTCATCTAATGTCCATACTTGACATTGTACTTTCTCCTAAGCCAATCAAGACGGTCTTTAGCTGCGGGTATGGTCAGGACCATTTCTCTTTGCTCTCTCTTGATAAACAATTCAGTTGCAATGAAATGTTCATGAGTTCCAATAGCTGCTCCATATTCCTGGACCAATGTCATGATATCTTCAATGCTACACCCTGGAGGGTTACTCTAGCTCGATCAGTTGCAGTAGTCTGGGAAAGAATGTGATTCCTCGGCCAATTTCACTAGATGCTCCACCTGATCTAGCAAAAGCTTTGATGTTATCTTCCTTGACGGCTGTCGATTCTGAGCATTGAAGACATCAATAGCTAACGGAAATTGTTCCTCGACTGGTCCTTTCATCATATTGTAGTAGTCATTCTGCTCAAACAATAAGATTTAGTTTGCCCAGAAAAGGATTCCATCGCTTGTAGACAATATCCACAAATGAAGAAGAAAAGGAAAGCAAGAGCTATACCATGTTTGGGAATTTCCGATACAAGATTTCCTCCAGTCCCTTGATGAGTTCTGGCAGCTGCCAGTCATCGTCCTTCAGATTACTTCGTAAGTACTCCCTCTGCCAATTTAAGAACAAGAATCAAGTCAAAACGATTCCCTCATTTTCTGCTTTCATCATCAAATTATCAGCGGCATTTTTTGGCAAACCATAGTAAATTTTGATGATGGGGGTGCGAGTGCACACACAAATTTCATCTGTAAGCCATTGTAAATTTTGAGGGAATTCATTTATCTCAGTAGTATATTTAACTGATGTTTTGTAAATTTGGAAATGAAAATAACGTCTCAATATGAGTGTTCATATGAATGTCGTTTTGCAGAGCATGCTAACAACCTGCCCTAAGATTCAGGATGCACCACATATCAACCTGCAAACATGCCAATACTCCTGGTTACAGATTCTTTACTATCTCGCTACAATAAAAAGCTTCTGGAATGTGGACAAAAAGCTTGATTTCATTGAGACTAGTGGGGTGCCCATGCGTTGCTATAAAACTAAAAAAAAGTTCTATTGAGATATTGAGCAAAATTGACGTCCTATTTCACGAGTACACATGCATCGAGCATGGTTTCTGATTGAAATGCAACACCAGCTTTTTTTCTCCCACTTCACCCCCTCTCCAACGACCATGCACACCCCTCCTATGCACTTAATTCATGCCGCACGTCTCTATCTCCACCCCTATCCTGTAAGAAGACAAGGAAACTTCTTTCTTCTCCCTTCTTCTCTGCCAGCCCTTTGGCTCTGCCTCTGACTCCGTTTATGCTGCATTGTGGCCCACCTCTACTACTTAACAACTTGTCACCTTCAACTTTGATGAATCACCGTATGGTTCCCGTCATCTCCGACGAGGGATGGCGCGCACCAAGCTTATTACCTCAATAAGGATAATGAAGTGAGGACAGATGACAATAGCAACATTCGGCACGCGCATTCGGTGATAGCGGCGGCAACCGGTACTGGCTGTCTTCGGCCCTAGCTCGACTCCGCTTATGACAACAGGATAGCTCTGCTGCTGCTATGCCTCTTGTTCCGTTCCACTCTACGTTGCTCTGTCTCCGCGCCCTACTGTCTTCAACCCTGATGAATGTCCGCGTGGAGCCGTACTTTCCTACAGATTAAAGTATTTTTAACATGCTTTAAAACACTTCGAACATTTTTCATGTTAGTAAACATTTATTCATCTAAGATTGGTGGCTCATCTAAGATTGAAGTATCATATGAAGCCGCAATCGCTCGCCGTCCTTCGTCAGCATGCTTAGCCGGCTACTCGATCTGTTGCCACACCCAACCAAGCTACGCCTCAACCCGCTTCACATGTTTCTTATTGTGCTCGGCTTGTGTGGCCCCACGGTTGCAATTAACAGAAAAGGACTAAAACGAAGGTGACAATCCAGTGCAACAAGCAATTGGATCAAGCCTCTAGCCAATTCATAAAGCTATAGATTCTTTACTAACTCGCTAAGATTCAGGATGCACCACATATCAACCTGCAAACATGCCAATACTCTTGGTTACAGATTCTTTACTAACTCGCTACAATAAAAAGCTTCTGGAATGTGGACAAAAAGCTTGATTTTATTGAGATACAGGATACTATGAAAACTGATTATTTTTTTCTGGCCTGAAGGACAAGATTGCTTTTGGGATTGGTCTCCATTCAAAGGAACATCAGGTGGGATTTTAGGTAGAGTTAATAATGATACTTTTGATATAGTGGAGCAACAAAATGATGATCATTTGCTAGGATTATTTTGTGCAATGGAACAAATAGTTTCATGTGGAATTTGGTTATTGCGTATCAAGCAGCCGAAGCCAATGGTAAGGCGGCTTTCCTCTCTGAACTATCTGGATTATGTCAATGTAACCGCCACCCTTTGGCGGTAGGTGGAGATTTTAACATAATAAGAAAATAGAGTGAGAACAATAAAGGTCGAGGATGTAATAGACGCAGCTTTTGCTTAATAAATTGTGGAACAAGCAGGTCTAGGGAGTTATCTCTGTGTGATAGATTCTTTCCACGGTGCAATCATCATGAACAACCTACTTATGAAATAGTTTTACACACTGTAATAACCTACTTATGAAATAGTTTTACAAACTGTAATGGTGAGCAAACCGTCGCACACCAATGGTTCACAGGTTCAGCTGTTGTCTTTTACGCCCTGTTTGTTTAGGCTTTAAAGTTGTTTCAGGCTTTTCGAAGCCAAAAGCCAAAAGCAGGTAAATAGATGCTTTTCTGGCTTCGAAGCTAAAGTCCAAAAAGCCAAAAGCCTGCCAAACAAACAGGCCTTAAGATATCAATATCTTTTTAGTTTCACATTAATATTTTAGAGGAGAGTTTCAATGGGAATAGAAATGTCAGAGAAATAATGACAAAACAAGTAGAAGCATGATTGTTAAGCAAACACTAGGATTTGGATATTATTTTTTACCTTATCGGCTACAGCCGTCCATCCCAGAGAGATTCAAGATAACGCCGAACCACCCAAAATGTTCTATTACAAATGCCAATCAGAACCCAGTCATACATTCATGTGCAAGTAAACACTAAACTCCAGCGTTCCAGTGCGCAACTAAACTCCAACACTCGTGTAATCAACCCCCTGCAACTCCAAACATGTAGCTGCCTGCTTCTGATGCAAACTCAACTCGTGCGAGCATGGCGTCTAGATCTGGGCAAAGGACAACCTTGTGGTTCGTGGAGTCAAAGATCCAGGGGCGGAGAACATCGGCAGACGACTGGATTGACAGGGAAGCAGAGAAGATGAGGCCATGAGATGAGGGGACTAGGAGAGGAATTGAGTGAGAGAGAACGCGGAGGCGGTGATGGAAGTAGCCCCTGGACGCTACCTCTTTGAGCTTGTTCGGATCCACTCTAACCTGACTCAATCCCTTCGGATAGACAGGGAATTTGAACTGAAGTCCTTTCCAATCCGAAGGGATTGAGTCTGATCAGAGTGTACCCAAACAAGTCCTCAGGTGCGCACGGTGTGTCATATCGGCTGAGGCGCAAGTATTCCCCGTCATTTTCATGTTTTTACCAAGTGACAGCAACCACCCGGCTCAATGGTTTCCTCGGATGTGGGAGCTACTCAGCATGAATGAGCTGATATAATTTTGATGAGCCTCCCTAATTTGTACACTTGGTAACAAAGGTTTTACTGTCAGATCATTCTATCAAGCTATGAAGGTCAAAAGATTGGAATTCCCACATATTATTTTGTACAAAAATAAGATCCTGTCGAATATTCAAGTGTTCATATGGTAGGTGCTTAGGAGTAGCATTCTAACCAAAGATGTATTGTTGAAAAGAGGTTGGAAAGGGAATAAAAATTGCCAATTTTGTGGCTTGAATGAATCGATTGATATTTTTTCGACCTGGCCATTGGCAAGATTTGTTTGGAATGTAGCAAGGTGTGCTTTTATTTTTCAATCAACTGCTATATGGAAGATACAAAACCGGGCATACTTTCAAAATACGAGACCAAATGATCATGTATCTGTAATAAATATGTCTTGCGATTGGCTAATCTCTTGGTCTATCTTGCAGATAAAGGAGGAAATCAAGGATGCACTACGCTGGGGGGCAGGATACTCAAGCAGGTGGCAAATGAAGCTTTCAACGCAGCGAAGGGATGGTGCCCGGCTGTGAGACAAATTCAGGGCTGATGGCGCTGGAAATATGGCGGTGGAAGTCTTGTTGACTATTATCCACTGATTGTGTACTCTCTTGTCTGAGATGTAATGATTAGGTAGGGGAGGTGGGTTTTCGGTGCACAGAATGTTGTCTTCGCAGTCTGGCATGGTTGCCTACTGTTAACACACTAGGCAGTGTAGATGTTTGCTGGGACGCAGTGGTGGCTAGTTTCTTTTTATGCTGTAGTTGTATGATCTTTTTAGCCTGATTTATGTTAATCAAAATCAGAAGGCTCTCGCCATCTTTCTCTAAAAACAAATGCACTACAATCAACAAGATGTGAACTAGCACACTCGTTGAATTTGATGGTAATAAGCATTTACGGGTCCGAAATCATATCGCTGGGCATCCAGTTAAATTGGTGATCAATACCAGTGAAACCCACCACATCCTGCACCTCCTGGTGATGCAGCAGCTTGTAATCAGGGCTACCAACACTGCTGCTGCCGACCAGATCCATCTGCACCGCCTGCCCCGCATTCATCTTCACCGCCAGCCGATCTGCAGAAAATGGCTATCCTATCATCTCGCCCGAGACAGTTGAATACAGAAATCCCAACCATAGCACAAGTTGCATACTTGCATTGTAAAGTTCTTTTATACAAGGTAATTCATCTAAAACCAAAAGGCCATACAGATTGCATTGTAAAGTTCGATCAGAAGCGGAGAAAAACAAGCAAAATTTCTTTCCAACCAGATGGTAGGAACAAGAGCGAGCCTCCCTCAGATGCGACCTACGACGCAGTCCATTTCAGCACAAACAGCACAATAAACAACCGCAGCAGCAGGCTCGCAGCAGCTAGTATAAGTAATAACCCACGAGCGGCAACCCGAAGCGGCACGGAACCGAGGGCCGGAGCCTCGGAGGCGAAGGTCCAGCGCACGGAAACCCCAGGAAGCACGCGAGGCCACGGGATGGTCGATAAAGGGAGCGGTGGGGCTCACCTGGAGGAGGCGATGATGGAGGCGAGTTCCGGGGGCGTCCGTGCGACGGCGATCGGTGGTCGGCCGGAGAGAGGGTGCGCCGTACCGACGGTTTTTGGTGGCGCCACCGCCGACTGGGATTAGCGCGCGGCCAAAAAGCGGAGGAGAGAAGAAAAAAAAGAAGAAGCCAAGGCGCACGCCGCGGACGCGCAGCGACATTTCGTTGCGGGCTCCGCGGCTCAGCGCGTGCCATATCTTTACGCAAAAAGCCATGATAATATTAAAAATAACATTTTTAATAAAATAAATTTAAAAAACTCTCATCTACCGTATCCAGGACTCGCGCCATCCACCTGCCATGGGTGAAATCCGCATCTGGTTGTTTTTGAATTTTTTTTTAACAGAGTTAATTTTACAATTGACCGACGACACGGAGCTAAATACGGCTATTTTCCTATCTTTCGCCGGCTGCGCGACGGCAAAAACCAGCCCGAGCGCCCGAGTGTCAGCCCAGTGGCGCGGCCAGGTAGCCTACCCCCGCGCGGCCCACGACCCACGAGCTGGCTCTTTCGGCATTCCGCGGTGGACTCAAGCTTTGCGAGCCTCCCTTTTTATTTCCTTCCGACGGCCGGCGCAACGCTCCTTTTCGACGCTTCACGTGTTGCTGCTGTACACTGTACTGCACTGTTTCGCGCGCTAGGCGCCTAGGCCGTGCCATTCTGCTAGCGTGGGATTTGTTTCGCTCTTTTGCGGTGGTGTGTTTAGTTTTTTTGATCGTTTCATTTTAACTCGAGTGATAATGTTTGTGGGCTTCTGTGTGAGTTGGCAATTAAAATGAGCCGATGCCTTTTTATTTTCCATCCCTTATAGTGGTGCATCGTCGGTTCATGCGTGTGCAAGACAGGTGTCGCAGTGTGCTCTTGGTGGATACTTGTGGTGTTCTGTGTAAAAGTCCCGTGGTGAGGTGACGTTGGAAACCGAAGTGGTGGCCGCGTCAAGGTGAGAGGGAAAAAAATCCTATACGACCCGGGTCGTACCGTGCGACCCGCCGCACTCCGTCGCTGCCAGGCAGGCCCCCCCCTGCGCTTCACGGCCCGGGGTGAGAGGCGGGCGGTCGCTGCAGGCGGGCCCGGGTCGTATAGGATTCGGCTCCAGGTGAGAGTGGTGCTGAAACGGGTAAAGCCAAGATATGCATCCACCTGTCTACTTTTTGTTGGCTTTTAGTCTAGGAACTCTCGCACACAAACTCAAGATTTTTCTTTTTCCGACGCGTTGCAATCTACGTACATGAATACAATTCGAAGTCGTACAAGCCAAGCCTTAATACGAAAGGGACTCTACATGAAATAGATACCAAAACTAATACAACAAGTTCCTCTTAATTCCTAGCTCGACAGTTTACGAAAACTAATTAACATATGCATGCACTCGTAGCACGACTCAATGCAACTCAACTCAACACATATACTTAATAAACACACAACTCAGACATGGCATATTTAAAAAAAATTAGATTATTTATAACAAACTTTCCTTGATTTAAACTTGTCTATTCATAGACCCTCCCTCTAATCTTGTCGTAGTTTTATGACCTGTCAACCATCACCATCATGAGCAATCTCAGTTTTTGGGAAGCCCCTTTTTCTGCGCTGCATTTTTAGAAAAAATTTGACACATTAAAACAAGATTCTTTTTTAATGATAAGCGACGAATTCCTTAATAGCGAGGCGTTTGGAACGAGTTACCAATCTTCAAATAAATCCAGTTTTCAGTAATCATATATTAAAAGAGTACTCGTTGGTTAAAGTCTTGTCTTAACCAATCAAAATACATCTTATATTTCTGGATGGAGGGAGTATGTTATATTAGTCGGTGGTTACATTCATGTATACGTGTACCGCTTGTACAGGGTTTGTATAAAAGGGAAAAAAAAGAAAGACGCAGCAGTCCTGTCAATACGACTGGATGGAGTAGGAAACGAGCCTTTTCCCATCCCCGCCTACTACGAGTCTACGACTCCCAAAGTCAACCTCCCCACCACATGCTCACCAATCTCGACGCGCATCCGACCCCCACGCTGCCACCACATAAGGCCCTCGCGTCGCTCCACCACACGCGCACACCGACCGACACGCTCCCACGCATTTCGCCCGCCCGCGCGCCGCCCCCACAGATCTCGCCATGGCCGCCGGCGTTGGCCTCCTCCTGCTGCTCCTCGCCGTCGCGGGAGCCCTCGCCTTCCCCACGGCGGCGGAGATCAAGTCGGAGTCCTTCCGGGAGGACCCGCGCCCGTCCATCCTGTTCGAGAAGTTCGGCTTCTCCAAGACCGGCGCGGTCCGGATCGTCCTCTCCGGCGCCGCCGTCTCCTCCTCCTTCGCGCGGGCGGACCCCAAGCAGATCGGCTTCTTCCTCCTCGCGGACGAGTCCCTCCTCCAGGCCATCTACGAGTCGCGGGCGCGGCCGCCGCCGGAGAAGCGCGCCGCGGAGGACCCGAGCGGCGCCGACGAGCCCGACCTCTCCGGGTGCGTCCTCTCGAGCCCCTACGTGAAGACGCTCTTCACCTTCCACGACATGGAGGGCGGCCACTACAACAAGTCCTTCCCGGTCACACACCCCGACGAGTACAGCCTCTTCTTCGCCAACTGCGCGCCGGAGTCGCTCGTCACCATGAACGTGCGCACCGAGATGTACAACGCAAACCCGGACGGCACCAGGGACTACCTCCCCGTCGGCCAGGCCCCCGTCCCGGCCATCTACGGCTTCTTCGCCTTCTGCTACGCTGCGTTCCTCGCCGCGTGGGGGTACCTCACCCTCTCCCGCCACCGCGTCTCGGCCAACCAGATCCACCACCTCATGTCTGGGCTCCTCGTCGCGCGCCTGCTCTACTGCCTCTCGGCCGCCGAGGACCAGCACTACATCCGCGTCACCGGGACGCCGCACGGCTGGGACGTGGCCTTCTACCTCTTCCAGCTTGTGAAGGGCGTTATCCTGTTCGCGGTGATCGTGCTGGTCGGCACGGGGTGGTCGTTCCTGAGGCCCTTCTTGCAGGACCGGGAGAAGAAGGTGCTCATGGTGGTGATCCCGCTTCAGGTCATGGCGAACATCGCCTCCGCGGTGGTTGGGGAGACCGGACCATTCTTGCAGGGGTGGGTGACATGGAACCAGATCTTGCTGCTCGTGGACGTCGCGTGCTGCTGCGCCGTGCTCTTCCCAGTTGTCTGGTCCATGAGGTCGCTCCGGGAGACGTCCAAGACCGATGGCAAGGCGGCAAGGAATCTATCCAAGCTCACTCTGTTCCGGCAGTTCTACACCGTGGTGATCGGGTACTTGTACTTCACTCGGATCGTCGTCTATGCGCTTCGGGCCATTGCCAGTTACCAGTACCGGTGGGTGAGCGTCTTGGCCGAGGAGGTGGCGACAATGGCGTTCTACATGTACATGTTCTACACATTCAGGCCAGCTGAGAGGAACAAGTACTTTTCTCTCGACGACGATGAGGAAGAGGCTGCGGAGATGGTGCTCCGGGAAGAGGAATTCGAGCTGTAATTATTCTCAACAATATGCTGGAAACGCAGTTGCCGAGACTGCTATCTTGGCACCCTGTTCATTTGATCTTTCTTCCCTTTGAGATTTAGCATACTATACAAATATCAGGTATAGCAGCACATCGTCTTGTATGTACTGCAGGGATGTAAGATTAGTTATTCTTCTTCCTTGTAGCTTCAAATTTTACTGATGAAACGCAGGATACTTAACTGGATACATACAAGGAGGTTCTTGCTTGAATTGCAATGTAGAGGGAATTAATTGTGCAAGTACTATTGTCTGAAATTTGCTGCATTTCGTGTGGTGATCAGTCATTTCATGTCGGGACGTTTGACTTTCCCTGCTCCTTCTGGCTTCTGTTATACTAGTCGATGTGATGTTCGACTCATATGATTTGCCACTCATTGCATCTGAAGTCCCATCATTTTTCAATCTCCTCACTTTCTTGAAAGTTGAAACATCTTCCTACGTGCAAAGATATTTTCAAATTTGCATTTCTGAAATGTCTTGTGGCTGGGTATTCTTTAAGATCATCATGGTCTCATGGGACCATGGACACACTCAGATGATGGAGGGGAAGGGAATTAAAATTAAGCAAAGCATTACTGGTTTCAGTTGGGCATGTGCGATGGATGGGACAACGTGCTTGGTAGTGCATCACTGTCCAAACCACATGTTGGAATAATTCAGCCCCTAAACACTAAAAACAAACATGAAAACGAAGAAAAGTTCAGGGCCAACAAAACCATGCCAGGATCTCGTCGGTGAGCCTAATGATCTATCGACTCCATTCCTGACTAAAAACTACAATGTGAAGGGCCACGGTTCTTTCTGTGGGTCGGGTGAGTATTGTTGAAGTTACGACCATATTCCATAACAAGTCCATAACTAATAAAACTCATGCTCGCAATTTGAGGAGCCGCATCTTACTATAAAGCGTCTAAACATAGTTCTTAGTAGAAATATATACAGGTATACCAGATGCTTTTTCATTTTTTGATGTTTTAGATATTCTGGCATATCCGAATTCAGAAGTTCAGAGCAGCGGTTAGCATATTATTAATGACTGTAGTGAGAAGACCAGGAGCTAGCGACACTAACCTAAAGAAGTAAATGAAGCTAGTAACGTAGGTTGGGTATCGGCAGTTAGGCGAGTGGTTACCAGGGCCCTGGTGGTTACGAACTAGCACCACAGGTTGGGGTCTTTCAATTCCCTGCTACTGCTAGTAGCCTACTATTATTGCCGTGAGGCACCGTTCTGGTCCTCACCTAACTCTACTTTTCTCTGTGACAGCAGCACCGTCTTATATCGGCTGATTGCTGGCCGGATTCCATGCTGATAAACCAAGCCCAGGTAACTAGTAACCTGCTACTGCTATTCGTGTGGTGAATTTGAACACTCAGCTGCAAACGCTGTGACGGGAGCGGTGTACAAATGGCCGGGCAAACAGATTGGTACGGCAAAAGGCCGGTTTTAACTTTCTGTCGAGCTTTAATTATAATTTTAGTCTTCTCAAAAAATCAAAATAAAAAATAACTTCGTGACTATCTGGACAGTTTACACGCATTCCCTATCACAAATTGGACTCGTAAGACTAACCTGTCATGGATTGGACCCACTAAACCCACCTGTCACGAGTGGGACCCACGACATGTGCCCGTCTAACCGAGATGGTATCGCACAACAGGTGACCTACCGTGGGTCTAATTTATAATAGAGGACACATTTGTTTACTTTGATTTTTAATAGAATTAAAATTGCAATTGAAACTGGAGGGTTAAAACTAGCTTTTTTTGCCTATCCGTACTAGCGTCCGACTGTTTTCTTTTAGGGAAGGTACGGTCGTTTGACTGTGCGCTCGAGCCTACGGGGTCGGGGTCCTTCACACAATCACACCACTACACCAGTGACGCGGGAGTTCACGGCTGGTTGGACCGGCGTGCCATGGGTTGATCACGCCGTCACCCGGCAGCCGGCAGTGGTGCGTCTCGACCGGTCGGCGTCTACACGTCGCACAGGCGCTAAAGCTCACGGGCGCAAAACGAAACCGCCGAAGAGATAAACGCTACCCCTGCAGGCCGGCAGCCGTAGCACAACACCTAACATGCTCAAATTCTTTGGGAATTGGGACAACTTACAGAGTCCAGTGTTCCAATCGAATAGCAACAGCAGAATTTAGGAGTATTTGCTAAGGAGATTAGAACATGTGCGATACTTCATCAGCATTTTACTCGGTTCCGCTGGCAACATGATACCCACAAATAATGTTTTCATAAATTTTGAAAGGTGGCTATGTTACAGATAAATTTCTGAGCCTCTTCTTGTCACTGTATTTTTTCCTCGCCACCTGACCTAGTGTATAAATTGCATGATACAAACACATGTATTATAGTCAGTCTAAAACCTTTACGGACAATGTGCTGTTTCTCTAACGCTTCCCTGACGAGAGAGGCCTGCAGGCAACGTTGTGAAACACAACGCCGCCGAAAAATGTGGCTTTCCGCAGGTAGCCGTAGCTCGTGTTGGCCAGTGCTCAGAATTTGCGTTGTCGCAGCTCATTGGAGTGCAACTGTAGACATCACTCCATCAAGTGCACAGGCCATAGGCCATAGCCCAGTTGGGCATTCTATCCTCGTTCCAACTTCGCCCTAGCCCCAGAAGCATTCTTGAGCTTCTTGAGCTTGATCCATTTCATGTTCCTGTTGCACACAGCATATTTTCATCTGACGATGTGCAAGACATCCATCAGCACCAACACACCGAGGAGTATATACCATCATCACACCTTTTACTATGTCCGTGCAAAGAAGTCATTAACTGCAAGTGATGCATCACCATGTGCAACGGCATTCTCTGGCTCCGGCATGCAAAGTGTAGTAGAAGAAGCCTGTGAAGCAATGTAACGTAATGCAAAATATTGCCAGATTAGAACATCGAAATGGATTAAATCCAATGGTTGAGACAGCACAGAAATTTCATTTGCTAAAGCATATATTGTTCCCTATTAGACAGGGTAATAGCACATTTCAGTAAAACACTGTAAAGTAGTTAATTAGCATGATATACACTCAATTTGTTAAACATCCCTGCACACTTTGACAAGACAGTAATCTGAGTTTGCATACTTCAAATCAAACAGATCTTCAACTGGAGCTGTGAACTATAGAATTAAGGTAACTCGGCAACACATGGGCCTATTTAGCCTAACTGGAGATTCTTCACTAAACCATCTTAGCTGAGACTACAATTTAAAAACTAAAACCCCATCCCACTGGCTTAAAGCTGAACGGGATTCAACTTACTGAATAAGCCAAACAAAGGCCACCCTGTTTATATTCATGCAGTTGAGCTGATGTGTTTATTATACTGTCCAGAGAGAGATAATTACCTTCGTGTCTATCTGCAATTCTCCACTGTTATCTACTGAAAGAATAGCACCATGCGCTTTTAACCAGATTTCACATTCTTCTGATCCGTCATCCCCATTCGGTACACAACCATCACTATCAATCCTCAAGAATCCCAAAACCCGTGCAACATACCCTACAGGTACTGTTGGGCGATATGATCTAGACATGCATTTTATAGCCTCGAAACGCATCCGCTCCACATGTAGATCTGTTGAAGAGGAGAGCTACAGACATCAAAACCTCTTACAAAAACAGAAATACACTGAGTTGACATGGAAGGTGGTAAATTGCCCTTTACCCATGAGGCAATAGTTCAAATTGGGCGCCTGCTTGTATAGTTTGAAAAATATGACATAATTGCCAGATGAAACAGCAGAATGAACTGCAAGGGCATGCTTGACAGCTCGATCTTGTTTGGCTTCTTTTGATAAGCTGAAAGTAATGAATATATCAAACGTGGTCCACTTATGAACTAAATAGGTTTCAGTACACTACTATTTATAAAACAATACCTTGCCATTGATGACAGCAAGTCCCGTTTATTAACAGAGTGTAGCATGACGCAGAGCAAATTGTAGGCAGAGAATTCAAAATAACAACCCTTGTTTCCCTCTGTATATAGCCTCTTCAGTTGTGACTGGCACTGAAAAAAGTTGCACATAGAAATAGTTTGAACTATGACACTCATGCAGCAGTTGAATTACAAATATAAATATTGCAAAACCATAGTAACAAGTTCCAATGCCAATCAATATTCCTGAACCAGTAGCATTACCAGTAAAGCAAAAAAAAATTAGAGAGAAAAGCAATCATTAGACCCAGCCTGGTAACTAGAAAGTGTAACCAAACTTGTGATTGCTACTGTGAATCTACCAACAGGAAAGAAAAACCCTTCTTGGACCTTTATCTTCTATATACCTTTCTTTTAACACTATATGAAGTTGCAAAATTATGGCTAGCAAACAGAACATATGTACAATTATTTGATATTTCGAGAGAATCAGATCGAACAAGAGAAGCAGACCTGGTTAAATTCAGGTAGATCACCAGCTTGCAATGCTAAACGCGCATGAGTTTCATAAACCTGAAATAAGACCCTGAAGGTTACAAAACACTTTGCATTGCTGAACTTATGTCCTAGTGCACAACACTAATAAATATTTTCTGTTGGTCAATTACAGGAGTAGCATAACTAACTTATCTTGTAAGGTATCTTGACAGTAGTAACTATACAGAGATTGTTCATTTCTCAAGTTGCTGATATAATGTGGTCGTTACAACAGGATGCAAGGAAGAATTTAAGACTACCTTGACGGTCAGTTCATTTTGGATTCTCTGAACCGTAAGATCTTGGCGAATAGATTTCAATTGATCACACTTGTAAAGATAATTCTTTTGAGATGTTTCAACCATGGAAAGGGCCTCTTCCAAGACATGTTCTGGTCTTACCTGTAAAGAGCATATTCAGAGAAATAGGTAAACAAACAGTAGAAAGGATGGACTAGCAACTAGAAATAACAGCAATGCACTGATGCTATCAATTCTTTTCAGTTTAGAGTTTAGCAAGACAATTGGTGAGTGCTATTACTGTGGAAGGATCAGGTGCTGATGTAAGCCGTAGATATCTTTTCTCAATTTCCTGACATGTTCCCTTGACTGTCAGTGCATCCCAATCCATATCCTCCACAGCCAAGCTACTACCATCTTCATAACTTCTAGTAACAAGAGCTGAAATAGCTCTTCTTGTATGTACATTAGCCATGGCATATTTATTTGCTGCAGAATTCCTTGATTTTGATGACGAATCCTGACTCTTCTCAAAACGCTTAGATCTATGCTCCCTACGTTTCTTTTCCTCTGGTGAATTTGCTAATGCAGTTGCATTGGCATAATATTTGGTTAGATCCTGCTCCCTATCACTATCACTTGAAGTGTTCCCATTCTGTATCGGACTTGAATAACTACCGATCTTTTGCTTCTTGGAAGGCCTCTGACTACTTTTGTTTAAAGGTGCTTGCCGAGACTGGACAAACTTCCCGAAATTCCATTTGTTACCCTGCATATTTCAGAGAAAGAGCTTACTAAAGCATAAATACAAGCATGTAATAATGCATAAATTGACATTTATAGTTTGGAATGAAAGGCCTGAAATAACAAGGCGGAAGTCCATTCCTCCTGTATGTTGACTGTTTGATGACAAGATTTTTACAAGAGAAACAGGTCAGTTCTCACTGTTCTATTTTTGGCTTCCAAATTACTGTGGGTGTTACCATTCATCCACCCTTTTGCTAGTGGCTCCACCTTATCAGTAACCTTTTCCTCCAGAACAGGCTCCCACCTACTTTTCGGACGTCTTCTAGGGGCAGATGTTGACAAGGGACTTGAATTGTTTGCACTGCTGTACAGGGGAAAAAAAATTAAAAGAATCAGAATTCTACAATTCTGTGAACCACATAAACAGCAAGACGGGATTCCAATTTTCTTGAATAAAATGAAGGAATCCTGATTACAAGTTTATAATGTGAATTTGGCGGAACAAATGGATGTAATGCATGCAGCAACTCAGATAGATAACCTTTCACCAAGCACCTATATGCAGTCAATTTATTATCTTGCAAGGGTACCTTTCAGCAGTTAAGGAAATGATTTCCAGTAATCACATTGAATGTGCAACACAACCTCTTTATCTTCTCCTTTACTCCATTAGGAATAATATACTGTATTATGCTATGTAAGAGGAAAGGGTTAGATTTCGACAATTGTTAATTAAATAATACTTAGTTCCATTGTATAGTTCTCGCTAGAATTATCAGTGTTAGAAATGTCCAAGAAGTGTTGCGGCCCATCCAATTGTATAAAATTTGAAGTCATTATATGATTATTACAAATATATGAAATATTGTAATACTTGCTTAGTCTGCAGCCTTTTTTAGTGTGTCAGTTCCAGATAATACAAATATATCGAAATGGTGTGATGAAAATGCAATCATTATACAGGTGTTCAATGCACCGCAGTATAGTATCAAAGTCCAAAGCGACAGACTATAAAAATGCATTAGCCAATGTATTTAAGGTCTCAACAATGCATTGTCACCGTCCAGAATTTTTTCCAGCAAGGTGTGGGGTGGACGAGAAGTACGGACCTTGTTTGAGTCATGGTCACAAGATTCTCTGGCAAAGGAAACAGCGGCTCAGTGTCCCAATTCTTAGTAAGAAGGGTCCCATCAGTAATAGCTTTGTTTGTGATCTGAAATTATACACACAAAAAAGATAACAGGAAACTGATATTACAGAGTCGATCAAACAATTTTAAACCATTCAAATGATGTAGCAGAACCAAAGAATCAACAAAAGATGAAATTTATATGAAACACGGGCATGGATGGATGCCTAATAACTGCAGCGACTTCAACTACAAAATTGAATGAGTCATTTGTCTGTGAATGGCTGCATCATAGTCATTGAAACATCAAACATGCCAGTTTCATTAACCATATATCCACCAATATATGCTGGATAGGACATCAACTCCGTTATCGCCTTAGGGCATGTAGGATGCAAGTGCTTAGAGATGCTTAGCAAAGAACACCTGTTTTTGGTTGCCACCTAGGAAAGATAAGGTGTCAATTTTGTAGCATCGATGCTTGAGTAGGATCAGTTTTTAACAGGCGCTTATGCACATAACTACCTCTAGTTAATAGATAATTCAACCATCTAAGCACCTATGAGAATGTGCTTGCGATAGAGATGCCCTTATACGGGTACTTGATCATGTGGATATATTCTATCTCTTTAAGCACCCATGTAAAAGCTTCTTGCATTGCACATGACCTTATGGGGCATCCATATGACAGACACCAAAAAATGATGGCAATTCTTTTGACAAAAAATGATGGCAACTAACAAAAGCCAGCAAAAAGAAACTTCACCTCTTGTATTATACTTTGGCAAGCAGCCTTCTGGGCATCATCCTTGCAACGGTTGAGATTCCTCGTAGCATAATTACGAAGCGAAAAAGGGAGAGATCTCTAAACATGAGAAAAGGAAAAAAAAATGGATGGTGAATATGCAAGTACCACAAGATATCACCTGTCTTGACTGTTTGAGTTATAAACATGAGACTTATGGCATTCTTCTGTTATGCTAATTTCAAGAAGAATGAACCAATGCACTTCCATAGACACCGAACAACTTTAATAACGACGAATAAACAAAGAGAGGAGAAATTTACAGCATCAGGACCATGTTGAACTGCTTTGGCGTCATTTTTTGGCACAGAAATACTAACATAGGCAGGTTTCTTTGCCAAATCTGCACCTAAAATTTTCTTCTCACTCTTCGGTATTACCATAGAGAAACCTGGAGCAATTCGAGAATTGGTTGGAATCTGTACTTTGTTTTCAGTGGAAGTATCTGCTGTCAAAGAACCCTGCAAATATGGCTGAAATTTTTTCAGAAACATGGTTGATTGAGGAAATATTTGCGGTTAAACCTTTTGAACCTACACTCTTCTGTTGATCACCATGGTGGTTCAGTGGTACATAATTCACATTCATAGTGTTCTGTGGGTATGCTGGTGCCTGGTTGGCATAATAGTTTTGAGACATTGTGACACCTGGTGTCTGATAAGCATACTGGTTTTGCAACCTTGGAGTTTCTTGTGCCTGTTTCAGATATTGATTTTGAGGTTCTGGAATGCCTGGCACCTGTACAGTAGTAAAGCTTAGATGAAAAATGATTATCTTCCCTTGATGAAAAATATGTGAATAACATGCTGCAATTTACATTCATACTAGACAGATTAACACACACATCAAGGGGTTCCGAAAATAGCACTTCAAGGCCCTTAAAGGCCTACAGGCAACGATACCCTCAGCACGAAAGGGGCATTCTAGTCTAACCAATGAAGGGGCATTGCAAAAGTTCCAATCGAACAGCTGCAGCTATTTCTTATTTCCAAATTAAATACCATTACATGGACAGCAAATGTAAAAGATTAATCTAAAAATAGAAACAAAAGTAGCAGCCCTGCTAAATGCAATTGCAACCATGCCATGAATAGCTACATGGACCAACTACATAGAAAAGTCAAAAGGCCACTTGATATCTTATGGTAAACAGAATGGCCATGAACATCTTATGTCAGCTTGACACCAAAAGTTCTATCAGAAAGACCCAACATACATAGCCATCTTACTTTTGTTTCGGAAGTTCTTGGTATTCATGTTTATTCATACAGTATGCAGATAATTTTCTAAGTAAGTCATATGTACTAGAAGCTTCTTTATGCATGCACAAATAATCAGAACTACTACCACGTGACTACATACATAAATTATGAGAACAATTAGCACGGATTCTAATGTGACATATCATAAAGGGCATGCCTGTAGTCCATGGCTCAAGCCAAACAGAATGGCTGCAACGAAATGCACGGAAAGATGATGAAGTTGAATTACATATAAACTGGTAGGTAACACTAAAAGCATACATGTGACACATACAAGTATACAACGAAATAAGTAACACTCATACATGACCAAAATATGAGAAATCATTGTCCAGAATAACAAACATGGCCAGATAAACTAAATTTATGAGAAATCATTGTCCAGAGTCTGATGGAGAAAACTACGCACAGGGAGTTACAATTTACAGCGAAAGGAGGCAATATACCTGCACAGGAGGTGCAACACAAGCACCTGAATTACTTTTCCATGATGTAGTGCCCGGTGGAGGTGGCTCGTTACTAGGATAGGAGTAACCGGAAGTGGTGTTAACAGCTCTGTTATCTGTGTTACTGTTCCCAGGAATTGGATTGCCAGCAGGACTTGGCACAGAGTGATTGTAATAGTATGGCCACTGGTTGTACTGCTGCTGATATGAGAAAGAGTTGGCAGGCACCGAACTGGAACTCTGGACTGCGTTAGTATCGGATGATGAGTAGTTCTGGTATGGCTGAGCATAATTACTTCCTGAGCTTCCACCATTCAATGTGTCGTTCTGATAATAATAGTTGCTGGTTCCATATCCTGGGGCAGTCTGGTGACCACCAGCATTGTAATATGTGTTACTTGTAGGATCAACGTAAGACCCAGAATTCTGAAATGAAGTAAGAGGCTGATAAGCTGCACCTGAGTGTTGATTTGCTCCTTGCTGTGCAGAACTATTATTTGTAGTTTGTTGGTAGTTATAATAATAATTTGCATATTCTGCAGGATTGTAGCCATGTTGAAGTGAATTTGAGTAAGGCACATGAGAATGAGTTGCATTTGTCAAGCCCATAGTTGACTGAACAATAGGAGGCGCACTGCCTGCCACATTTTGGTTATCTGGCGCACTGCCTGCCACATTTTGGTTATCTCCTGGGACCGATACATCCCTTTGTGGATCATAGTAAACTGCATCTTGGCTTTGATTGTCCACTGGATAGTTCCACAAAACTGTTGCTGCCCCAGTTGAAGAGGACCATGAATGATCCCAAGGAGCTACAGGCGGATAAGGAGGCTGGTTTGTCTGGCCCATGCCGCTGACCTGCCATGACCAAATTACCACAGCCACGAACAGAAGGGTCATCCTCAGTGAAGCTTTAATCTAAATAAGCAAGCTCAGTATTGCGGGGGATAGAAAATGTTTTAGGTCTGCATTGGTGAAATTTGTCAACACTATAATGATTTGTGCCACTAGACTTCCTTAAGATTCAGTAGTACCACGCTAACACGCAGTTATAAACACTATACTACAGCACGGCTTTCGAATTTGATCACACCTATATAGAGAAAAACTGGCACAAAATGCAACAAAGCCACCTGGCATGAATTATTTAATCAGCTAAAATTTAGTTTTCCTGACCAACTATATCATCAGCTTAGCTGAAGTATATCTTATGCACATCTAGCCTCCGAGCAATAATTAATTGCATAGCCTGTCACAGCTATATCCCCTACAACTGCAGTGATTAGCATAACTTACAAATTCGTCACCTCCTAATTAAACCAAATCCAGAACAAAACATAACGAAGACAGACATGCCAATCCACGGAGCTTAGCAGGAATCAAACCAGAGCCAATTTTTTGCAAGAAAAAAGTCACCAGGCGAGTCAACACACGTACCTCCGCGGGCGTGGCCTCGGATCCAGCGGCCGCCCCAGCGCCGTGGCTCGCCATCCTGCGCCGAGCTCGAACCCTAAAGACCAGTTAACCACCACCGCGGCACGCACGGCGCGATTCGGACTCGTCCAGAGACAGCGAGGGGAGAAATCGGACGGCGAAGAAATTGGAGGATTGGAGAGAGCAGATTCAGGGAGGAATCGTGTGGTCAATCCGCGGGGAGCGAGAACAGGGAGCAGGGAGGCAGGAAAAGGAGAAGGGAAAATTTTTGGTTGGCCTTTTCGGGTTGCGTCGCGTACTCGCCCTGGCGCTGCGGTTTGGGGGTTTTTGGGAGAGAGGGAGGGGGGTAGGCCGAAGAGAAGGAGAGAGCGAGCCGGAGACGGGAACTGTTGTATTTGCATGTGCGGGCCGTTTGGTGTGGGGGCCCGTTGGCTTTGAGCTTGAGATGGGCCTACTGCTCTGTTTGAGCCCAGCTTCGATGGGACTTTTCCTTTGGGACAAATTTCCAAAGATTCAGGTGCAGATTATCTGAGAATTGAAAAACAAATGCTTTCCAAAGCTTAGGCTAATACATCATTTGTTTTTCAATTCTAAGACTGCAGATTGTTTCGGTCACTAGAACAATCACAGATAACTGAAACACAAAGCATTGCACATAAAGACAATATATTCGATTTTCAATTCCAGATCTGGAATCACATAGCGCTACAAACTTTGCGATGGACAAATGCAGTACTACTATCATCTTTCCACCTACAACTAATACTTAACAAAGACATGGCAGTTTCGGCTCTGCCGCCAGAGCGACAGAGTTCTTGCCGGCAGGACCGATTGGCACAGAGACGAGGCGACGGCTAACTGGATGCATAGACGAAGGGGATCGACCGGCTTAGCCGCCGAAGCCGTAGAGGGTGCGGCCCTGGCGCTTGAGCGCGTAGACGACGTCCATGGCGGTGACGGTCTTGCGGCGGGCGTGCTCGGTGTAGGTGACGGCGTCGCGGATGACGTTCTCAAGGAAGATCTTGAGGACGCCGCGGGTCTCCTCGTAGATGAGCCCAGAGATGCGCTTCACGCCGCCCCTCCTCGCAAGGCGCCGGATCGCCGGCTTGGTGATGCCCTGGATGTTGTCGCGCAGCACCTTCCTGTGGCGCTTGGCGCCGCCCTTGCCGAGCCCCTTGCCGCCTTTGCCGCGCCCGGACATGGCTGCGGATCCCCCTTGCTTCGAGCTACACGAGAGGAGCGAGTGGAATTGGAGGAGATGCGGTGGTGCGCTAGTTCTTGGTGTGGGATTTGGTGGTAGGGGAGAGGGGTTTAAAAGGGAACGAGAGGTGGGAGGAGGACGTCGCTTGCCGTTCGATGCGGATGGAATGGACGGCTGAGATCGGGATCCTGGGGTAGATGCCGCGGATCGCTGACATGGCTGGAGGCTCGGATGGGTCTGAAATTTCGCTCCGTGAGGCGCCGGCTCGAAATTTTTGGCCCTTGTTCGCGGTGTTTGTGCTTTTCCATCTCTGCAAATTCAGTTTTGCTCCGTCGTGTTCGTGTGCGCAATGGCGTGAATAAAAATGACGTGATGGAGTATATGACAGTCACTTTACCAAAAGATTACTATTTCACAAATTTTCATGGACGAGTGCCAATCTAAGTCCCAGAAGGACAAATGGAGCTTTGAATAGAAGGAAATGAAAAGTCCCTCCTCGCTGCATATTTTCACTTTCCACGAATTTTGTGAGATATAAATAGGCATTTTATAGATCAAAAAATATATAAAATATAATGATTATGCACATCATCGTATGATATAGTGTGCCAATAAACAGTGAACACTAAAATATATGATAAAAAATAAGTAATTGAAATCCATATAAACAAAATTCTACTATAACTACATTATTTCGACTAATTCTAAACCAAGCTTCTACTGGTCTAGATCCACATCGTCTTGCTCTTCATAGTCGATATAGTAATTGACTCCTCTTGACAAGCTCAGCTCCTTGTTGTCCTTCAGAACTCAGTGTTCACAAACTCAAATTCTATAGGCTCAGAGCCTAAGAAAGAAGGTTTTACGTAGGAGATGACTATATGTGGTACTTAACAAGTTCATGAATAGTAATAGATGTTTGAATAGTGACATTTTTAGAATAAGAGTCAAGTTTTAACATTAAACAATTCTCTATGCTAGCACACAAGCGGAGTCTCCGGTTTGTCTTTGGGAGCTTTGCTCTCTCTGTAACCCTTTCCAGAGTCTCTGGAATTTTTACAAATACTCCGGGAGCGATTGAGCCTAGACATGACCAAGGATTCCTGAGGGAATTTAAGTCATTGGGTTTTAAACGGTTAAATACTCTGGGTGTACATTTCGCTGTCAAATGCTAGTTTTTGAGTGTATATTTATACATCCACTCTCCCGTCCTTGCATAACTCTTTGCCAATCCGAAATCCTGCACTCAAGAGAGCCTCTCTCACATTTCTCAAGAAAAAACCCTTTGGTTTTTGTGAGGAAGATCTAGACTGTTGCTAGTTGAGCACAAGAGTATTAAGTTCATCTTCAAACCTTCAACGCGCTATTTACTCTTGGAGATTGTGATCTTCTAGACGGTTAGGAGTCCCTGAAGCTCTAAGCAAGTTGTAATGAGCCTCAAAAAGTTTGTGAAGATTAGGATCCACCTCCATTAAGGGAAGGATCACCAAGAAGAGACCGATGAGATGCCGGACGGTGAACCGGAGGTGGCTAGTAGGCGACCTAGTGGTCGCGATGGCGGCAACTACAACAATGTTCCTCCACCTAATAGCTTCAACAATAATTATTCTTAAGTTCATCCTCAGACTTCACCAAGGTCATCTATGGCTCACACCTTGAACCCGGTCTTTATTTGTCCATTTTCACAAGATGGAATCTTCGCTTTAAGGTTTAGATGTTCTCATATGACACTTTACTTGATTACATCCTTGTCAACTTAATGTCATCACCTTATGATGCTTTATCAACATTGAATCTTCACTCGAGGTTCATGTTTACTTTAAGTCTTTTATCCTCATGTGACACTTGATTTCATCATGTTTTTCTCAACATGATGAAAACCTCAACTCAACAAACATGGCTTCACGGACTTGTGGGCTCATCCTCTTGATATAACCTCATGGACCGGTACCTAACTCACACACTTTCTAAACTCAATGAAACGGTTAGTCCACAAACCTGGTTATCATTAATCATTGTCATTACTTACACAAAAAGACTGTTGGCACCGGACATGGTCAAAACATATGTTATGACATACCACTGCAGCACGTAAACATCAATAAAATGTTGTGGTTAGTGACGATGCTCCGCCTATCATCCAGCCACGCCCATGCAACTAAATAAATATGCTGACAAGTAGAGCCATCCCTCCACTTTCGTAAAACAAATTTGCAATGTGGAGCCTATCATGGTTAGTATCCATATCCTATGTTCTTATAAGAGTGCCTCCCACTAATTACAGCTATTGCTATAAAGTCGAGCTAACAGTGAGCCATATCATCACAATTATTTATAAATCGTAGATCAAATATATGTGGCGCTGATCTGCCTCCAATTACTGCCTTCTTCCTTAGTTGTTGCATGCCTGTCAGTTGTTCAGATTAATTCTACACCCCAACAAAGCACTTTTCTCTTCATCTACCTCAAAGCTGACATGATTCATAAGCCCTTTTGCCATCCATCCTCACCTCCTTTCTTCTCTTCATTTTCCCCATTCTAACCAACGCATCACCCTTTAACCTCTCGCTTCTCTAACTGATGATTCTTGAGCTCTCGTAACCAACTAATCAAGACTTTTATTCCTTAATAATGGATTTTAATATCCTGCAGTGATCGGATTTCTTCCCTCATAGACCAATACCATCAAATACGTCATGTAGCAACTAGCCCCGAAGCCCGTCGTTAGGAACCCCAAAGTGCAGTCGTTGGTCTCTCTCTCTCTCTCGCTCTCTCTCTCTCTCTCTCTATATATATATATATCTCTCTCTCTCTCCCTCTCTCTCTGAGAGATTTGTTCTTCTAACTATTTTGGCTAATTTGATTTTTTTAGTTGACATCTAGTAACCCAGTGAAGTTTTTGTTGCTACTCCTCAACTATGCCCCGATTGGACGATCTCTTACTGCTGTACTGGATCAATGGGACAATCTCGCGTCTGTGTAGGTCTCGTTCCCAATCTTCATTCTTCACAATATCTTGGTTATACATAAAACTTGTTTGGTTATTTTATTGGAAGTTAAATTAGTTTTTCACTATTTCATTATTGTGGCTAGCAGCAGTTCAATATTAAAACCACTGCATTTAGAGGCCACCTAAATGACTATTTCTAGGAATATGACAATTATACAAATTTGAAATGTATAATTTCAATGCAAAAATGTCATCCAATACATTTTTTAGTTTAACCAGCATGGGTTGCAGCTAAAGTTCTCCATGATTTCCACATGGTTGTGAACGTTCACATCACTAGCCTGCACATATTTTAGTTCCTCAACCAGATACATCTACTGCTACTTAGAGTCATCCAAGGCGTAGACGACTTACGGATCCCAATAGTACAAGAGGTTGGTCCAGATTGTTTCCCTTCTGTCAAGGTTAATTTGTTTGCATCCTTGCATTTCTGATAAGATTGATTCTCTTTTGATCCATGTTCCATAGGCTCTATACAGCTCTCCTTTGCTCCTGACCTTGTCGTAGATCAAATAACAATCACTACAAAATAGCTTAGTGCATCCACAGTTGGGTGTACAATTTTCTACTTCAACCTTAGAATCCATGACACAACACCATTTAGTAGGTCGACATTTAGGTGGCAACCCTCTGCTTTAACCTCACAAATACATTTAAATATTTTGAGATGTCAGGCTAACTATTGTTGTTGTTCTTGATGATTTCCATGCCATAAATACTAATCAGTAAAGCTACTTGCTGGTGCAATTCGTAGCTTTAGCATTGTTTCGAACTAACCATGTTGTTCATGCTATAGTTTTCCATTATCTCATGAATAAAGGCCAGGTGCCATGCTGACGCAGTCCTTTCCAATAATGCTTTAGAGCATTAAACCTTATGTTGCAAACTACTGTGCCTGGAGCTGGTTGTTATGTGTATTATTGGATCTTATGTTCAACACTTCAAAATAAATTATTTATGTGACAATGGTTAGGTTTTGACGCAATGCTATTATTGTTGCTATAAGTGCAATATTTGTGATTCAACTATACGGAACACTTATGCCCTGTCGTGCTACATATGACACATTTCTACATCTATCATTTCTTCCATTCTTCCACCTATTTCTTTGAGCCATCATTACCAAGTGCCACCACAATCACAAACATGTTTGTATGCATAATTAAGTGTTGTTAATTTATGGCTATTTACTTCAAAATGATCTTGCATACTTCAAATCAATCTTATATGCCCGCGGCAACGCAGGGGTACCACTAGTTTACCATAAATTTGGTTCCATCCACCCAACACTTGCATCTCCTGCCACGGAATGACTTTTGAACCGTTGTCCCTCACCATTCAAATCACTACCACCCAAGGCTCTCCCCGCCACAAAACAAGACAGAATTGCCATCATGGGATAGATGACAATTGAGGATAGGAGAGAACAAGACAGAGACGGTGATCATTGCTGGTGGTATATAGCCTGACGGGTTTTGAATCTGGCCACACAAGATACTAACAACAACGAATCTTATCGGATCCAAGGTGAGAAGAGAGGCTTGCGAATTGAGGAACCGAACGTCAAAAATGGAGAGGTTGTAGATGTAGTTATGGGTCCTATCACTAGAGTGATGCGTATGCATCCATGTGTGGGAGAGAGTGAGAGCAGAAGGGAATGGATGATGAGAAGGAAGGAGAGATGATGACACAAGCGATAAGAGGATGAAAACGGCTGGCAACTTGGCCAAATATATTGCAAGCCTACGGCTCAACCCAAACACTAGGTATGACCATCTCTGAAGGGTCAAGTTGGAGTGGGAGAACATGTGGTATAAGAGGATGGAGACGGCCGACAACTCGGCCATATGGATTACAAGCCTACAGGTCAGTCTAGATCATACTTGATAGGTGTGGCCATCTTTGAATAGCCGAACTGGAGTGGGAAAGGCCAGCTCAGCAGAGTCGAGTGCTAGCCGGGTTGATGGAATTAGCTCTTGGCTAACTGGAATAGAGGATCAATATAGGAGGATACAAAGGAGATAAAGAGGAAAGGAAGCCGAGCTAACTAGGTCGAATTCAAGATTCAAAAACATAATAATTTCTCTAGTCTTTGGTTCGATAAACTTCTATTATTCATGCTCTATAATTTTTGGATAAGAGTGTATACAGGAACAATGTAGGGGAAGAAATAGAAAAATAAATGTGTTAATTGCAAGTATCAATTTCAAACCAATTAAGCTCATTCTACCCCTCATCCTTTTACCCACTTCTACCCAAATGCCCAAATTAGAACAAGAGATGCATTATGGTCTAGCATGCCACTCAACGTGGCTAAAGGCATGAGAGTCGATGGAGCTCAGTGGCATGAGGGTGGTAAGTAAGCCTAGCCACTTGGGTAGGACCGTGGGTGAGTAGACGTAAAATCTCATCATCCAAGTTCAATTCTTACAACTTGAATTTAGATGCTTATTTCTTCTCTACTAAAAGAACATGGAGTTCATCTACATTTTCCTTCAATCTGTGGTGTGAGGTCAGTGTCGTATGTTGGGTGGCTCGATAAGAAAGAGTGGTAGTGATTTTTTGAGTTCCATAGCAATGTACAAGAACTAGTACATCTAATGTTTAAACTAGTGATGAACATATTCATAATAGCCAATATAGAATTCACTCATGTATCCTCCAAAATCACGAGATTCAAAAACCACTAGGTTCACTACTGTAGACGAGCCAATTCGGACTTTGCATGTGTCCTCTAAAACCACCATTGACCAATGCATGCAATTCATAAAGAAATTCACATTTCGACATGTCTCGTTATCACAGCAAAAACGTTAGTACTTGGCGAAGCCCCACCCCCAAATCATTGTTACGGCCTCCCAGAAACCCCAAAATCAATTCATGTGTAGAACTCAATACACATCAACAGTGCATGGTTTTCACATTAAATTCTTAAGCATATACTGTTATTATCCCCCTAAAAATCAATCCTCGAAACAACTAATCATTAATGTTGCTCCTCGTCCTCGTCCTCTTCCTCCTCTTCCTGATCATCGTCGTCATCTGAAGAAGACGACGAACTACCATCAGAGTGATGCGATTCTTCGTCTTTTTTTGGTGCCGGGGAGGCAGATGGAACGTTCACACCCGGCGGATCTGGTGGCAGCGCGGTAAGGAAGCCTAGCGTCATGACAACATCGGCCATCAATGGCCGCACGGAGTCCTCTTCTTGCAAGCACATCGCAGCCATGGCAACCACTTGGTTCAATGCTTTGGCTTGGTACTCATGTTTTATAAGCGGATCAACCAGCTCGTGATATCTCTTTTGGTCCTTGAACAATGGTTGGGCCTGCAAATATGCAATACGTACGGATTACAACACCTTAGCAAAACTAATGTTGAAGATGGTTATGCCAATGTCAATGCCGATGCCATGGCAACTTACCCAGGTGACCACGTTCTGCTCCTGCACAGGCTTGCTGGTGTCGACGGTCCTCCTCCCGGAGATGAGCTGCAGCAGCACCACGCCGAAGCTGTACACGTCGGACTTCATGGTGGCCTGCCCGCCGCGGTCGTACTCCGGCGCGAGGCACCCGAACGAGCCCATCATCGGGGACGCCATCGGCATGTTTCCCCCCGTCTGGCCGAGCTGCGTGAGCCCGAAATCGGACAGCTTGGGCGTGAGGTTCGCGTCGAGGAGGACGTTCGAGGCCTTGAAGTCCCCGTACACCACCGGCGGGTTCGCCTTCTCGTGCAGATACTCGAGCCCCTGCGCCGTGCCATAGGCCACCTTCATCCTTGTGGTCCAATCTATCGGCTTCTTGTCCGGCGGCAAGTCTGTCGCACGCAGCGATGAACAATCTCAGCACCCTAATTAAACTAATGGTTCACCAGAGAATTTTTACGATGTACAGGCGTGTGAGATGTACCGAACAAGTGATCTTCCAAGGTGCCGGCGTCCATGTACTCGTAGACGAGGAGCCGTTGGTCGCCGTCGGCACAGTAGCCGATGAGGTCAATGAGGTTCTCGTGGTGGAGCTTGCTGAGCTTGGAGACCTCGGTCAGGAACTCCTTGTTGCCCTGGAAGCCATGCTTGTCCAGCTGCTTGATGGCCACGGTCTGCACGATGCACAAAACGAATCATACATGCATCGTCCGGCCCCTGTGCATGTGCAATTGATGTGGTTGCGTTTAGGTACGAACCTGTCCGTCCTTCTCTAGCTGACCCTTGTAGACCCTGAAGAAGCCTCCTTCTCCGACGAGGTTGTACGGCGTGAAGTGGTCGGTGGCCGCCGCGAGCTCGCGGAACGCGAACGCCTTCCCCTCGATGGTTTCCCGCAGCGACGCGTCCTCCGCCGAGCCCTTGTTGGCATCGCTCTCTGCATCGTAAAAATCGGCGCTAGTTAACGCTCTGCTCTTTACAGGAAGGGGAGTTCGGACATTTGTGAAGCTTGCGAAATCAAAACGGAGGCTAGCTTTCACTCACTGGGCCGCTTCGGCGTCGCGGGCGCGGCCACCGCGACGGGCGCGGGCGCTGGGGAGGAGGACGCGGGCGCCTGCACCGCCAGAGGCGGCGTCATGGGCCTCGCCTCCGCCGCGTGCTCGTCGCCCCCGTCGTCGGCGTTTCCATTCTTCTTTCCGCCGCCGAAACACGGAAAGCAGCTCATCTTGCCTCTCCCTCCACGCCCCCCCGTGCCTGCTACCTCGTGGGACCGACGACTCAGGCCAAGAACGCCAAGGTACACGCACGGACCGAGCCGCCGCCGCCGTCACCGCACGCCGACGATCATCGAGCGTCGACTCAGCACCGCCGCGGTGCCTTGACCTCATGGGACGCCATTCCAACCGCACCGTACGTAAGCAACACCCAATACACACCCGGCCGGCTAGCCCTCTGTCAAATCAAATCGGTAAGACGGTGTGGTGGGGAGGGCGTGATGATTGCGTAGGATCGAGAAGATCGATCGATCAGGTGGAGGTGGGGATGGAGATCGATGGAGACGACGACAATGGCGATTGATCCAATCCGAGGAGAAGGCCTTGGAAAGGGATCCAAGGGCCTTCTCGGAGATGGGAGATGGAGGGAGGAGAGGGTAGGAGAGGGAGGTGGGTGGAAGGAAGGGAGGCTAAGTTTGGCGGGAGGGTGGACGGAGCGCTCCAAAACGAGGGGGTCCACGTACTTGAAGCCGGGAAGGGAGGCATCGTGGAGGGGGCGTTTCTCATTCTGCCGTTGTTGCTGTCCACCTGACTATCGCTGTACGTATCGCAGTGTCTAAACGATTCTACGATCCTATTAACCATTGCGATGGATCGTAGGTACCATCGATCTTATAAATTAAGACAGCATTTAGTTGGGTGTATGGAGTGCAATGGAACGAAACCGTACTAGAAGCATGAGACGGGACGGAATGGTGTCAGTTGGGTGTTTGGTTTGAGTATATGATGGCACAAGATTATGTTTGCACTATTACAGATAGACTCATCATAGATGGGAAGGCTGTAACCGTCTGCGATATTTTATATCTTAGATGGATCAAGGTTCCGACCGTCTGCAGTGAGTAGAGAGAAATTCATTTTTCATGGTAAACATATATCGCAGATGGGATTATACACGTGTAGTTTGTGATAAATCATCACAAATTGGTGCACTTTTGACATGTTATGATGTCTTCACATATCACAAATGACTTTATGCTAGTCTGTGATGATACATCATAGACGACTGTACTTATGACACGTCTGTGATATGTCAAGACATCACAAAAAGTGCCTTCACTTGAGCCATCTTAGATGATATCACATACAGTGTAAGTGATTTAACCGTTTATGATAACCGTCTCACTCATAAGTATCATATCGACTTAGATCTCTTTCTCAAATTTAATATGTCTAAGCGATTTCACCGCAACTATTGGGAGGACCTATTATAGGTCTCCTACTTGGCCATCTAAGGTTAGTAACTCTTGTTAATCATTGCTTTATTATTAATTATGCATGGTTTATGGTAATATTTAGATCTACATAGTATTGAGAGGATTATCTAAATATAGCTAAAGGACATATGTGATTGATGATGATTTTTTGTACATGAGAAAGTGTGAGGGCCGGTGATTATTATGCATGGTGTAAAATTAGTTAATTAAACCAACTAGCTAGCTAGTTAAGGTTCATATGTAATTAAGGTAATTAACTAGTGTGATTCAATATTTGAAATTTAATTTTCATGGAGGGATGCTAGTTAATTGATATTTTGTAGATTTATGTGAAAATATATATAAGGATGTATGGTTTTCCCTGTAGATAGAGTGAAGCTGAATATATGCTCATAGTCATGTGTCAATAGAGTATATAAACTGAATTTTTAAGAGGCGGCAAGGAGGATATGTTGAGAAAGGGTGAGAAGTTTATGTCTTGTTCATACTTTATTGTAATAACCGAAAAATGTGGGATAACCAATTGCAGATCTAAGGACACTTAATTCTCAGGGGTTTCGTGGAGGGTTACACTCGTTAGACCGATCATGATGAAGAACCAATTATACAGAAAGGTGATGCTGTAGTCAATGAAGTTAATGAAATGCTGACTGATGTGGATTCTGAGTCCGATGATAAGGATACTCCAAGCAATGACAACTATGATCTAGATTAGATGTTACGTAATGTAAAAATGAATGATCTAAGTGGGAAAGAGTATGATAACTTTCTGACCTTAATGGATGACTCAGAGAAACCGTTATACGAGGGGTGCAAACCGAAATACACTAAATTATCTTCGGTTTTTAAACTTCAATTGCGAGCAAAGAGTAGTCTAACATCATATCGTTGTTAATTCTCTTACAAGACATGTTTCCGGAGAAAATCTCTAGCCACAACCACCCATAAAGTTGGAGATTACGAATTGTATGGTCTCAATTTGGTGTTTAATTTGAGCATGTGATGGTACAATATTATGTTTGGTTCGAAAAATATGTATGTCGAGATGAATATAGTGTGTCAAATTGGCTAAACTGCACTTTGGAAGACTTAAGTTCCAATATAATGTACAGATTTATTTTAATTGTCATTAGTTAACTAATATATACACCACTAATTCTGGTTAATATATTTAAAAAAAATTAGTTAATAATATTTATTCATGCACTAATCATTAGCACGACTGACGAACAATAAATATCGCTTATCAATGCAACCTTGCACCCATAATCACTACTCCCAGTTAACACTAATACATGCTAATTATCACTTGTCAATGTTAACAATTACGATAAATTGGTCGCATCCCGCCTTGTCCCACCTTGAGTAACAAAAAACACTTACCACATGATTCTAGATTTTAGTGAAGTATTCCCTCAACTGGAACCACCTCGTCCTGAACAATCTCGTTCCATCCTCAGAGGTACCACCTCTCGTCCCGGGAAGATCCGGTCCCGTCCCACCTTGTTACATCAAGCCAAACACTACTTAAAGGTCCAAATCTTCTGATACACAGATTAATGATTTTTCAGATATGATCCTATCATCCGACATCATCAACACAAAAACGATTCTACCTAGGATCCAATCTCAAAAGGAACGACTAGGCATTTGACTACCAACCTTGTAGGAGGATCGGACCAGCTGTATATCATAGGATGGAGTAAATGTTGGCCATTGAGTGTGCGTTGGTTAGAGGGCAAAGATGGATGTGATAGGGCCATCCAGTTTTTTGTGGTAGGATGAGCACAATATATTTCTGATTTTGTTCTACAAAAAAAATCTATAATTCATGATTTGTTTCCAGCTAACACATCCTGCAAATCCCTAAAATTACTCATATGGTTGGATGAACCACGACTTCGTTGCAACATAAGTGTTTTAATTTGGGAACATTTTGTATGCATATTTACAACATGGTTTGTTTTGACATATTGAAAGAAAATATCATGTATATATGAAACAAAGATTCTGAGTATGGATACATTTCGATAATACATATTCAACAAATATGTAAAAGCAATGCAACACAACACACATGCATCTAATTTTCAAAGAAACTAATTCCTGATTTCTAGGATAAATCTAGCAAATCACTCCTTAGTATGCCATGAAAAAAATTCATTAAAAATATTTTTTTAAGTGTCATAGAAACATCTTTTTATCAATAGAAACACATCTTGGTGCAAGGGCAACATTTTTATGTGCGACACAAACAAAAAATATCATGTAACGAGACATTTTACGTGTGTGATGGTGGACACATTTCTACGCTGACTAGATCAAGGCACACAACAACATCAGAAAATCACTGTGTAAGCAATGTCTAGAAGGGTCATGGAAACAAATATTTTACATGATTACAACATCATACAATTCGAACCATAGCAAACACGAAACACTATTGCAATATCATCCATGATGGAGAGATCAGGAGGAGGGGCCCTCTTCTCAACGTTAGATTGCGGTCGTGTCGACCAATGCCTCACCACCGTTAACGAGTTGCAAGAGGCCACAATGAGAGTGAGATGGCAGGCGAAGGCCTCAATGTCGTCGATTTGATCCCGATGCGAATGAAGTGGTCGACATGTTAATGATTAGGGAGGCTACCACGGTGAGATGGATGTTGTGTCCTGGTCAGAGATGATGCACCCAACCTCATTGTCCAGATCGCGGCAGCGAACTTGGCTGGCGTCGTCCAGATTACGGCAAAAATGCTCTACAATCGCAACGCATATTAGCAATGATGGAAGCATGGCTGTTAGGAACAAAACAAACTACTACCACAATAAATATGAGAAGCCGTGGCAACATAGATATCTAATACATGAACAATTTGAATTTACAAATTCGCATGTTTGATGTCAAATTTGGTGGCAGATAACAGTTAGACAATATACCAACAAATCATTACTAAGACTAACGGAGCATGATCTCACAATAAAAATAATAGTTTGCATACCAATTTGAATAAACCGATCTGGAGGGATGTGAGCATCTTTAAAATAGTAAAACACATATGCAACCAAACCAAATCGATTTACAGACCTAAACCCCAGCATTACCATTAGTATCAAATTGAAGGAAAGGACATTCACATACCAATTCCAATAAACAAAATTGGAGGGATTTTAAGATGTGATCTTTAAAATTGCAAAAAGCCCTACAACTTGGCAATATCGGTTGAACCAAACTGAACCCAAACAGGGAATAGGAGGGATGTTGAGGAATGTAACATACAGACGGTTGGAGAGGCCGTCGGGCGGCAGGGCTCCGAGTTCGCTGCTTGGGGCCGGCGTGGCGCGGGTCGAGGAGACGACGGGGGCCGCCGTTGGAGGAGGTGACAAGGGGCTGTCGCGGGTGTAGTTAGGCGTTGAAGTCGTCGGGAAGCAACGTAGAGAGGTGGCTGTTACGCTGCCATGAGGAGGAGATGGGGAGTCATCGCCACTACTGTGGAGGAGGATGCACCGTCGGTTTCTTCTCGCGTATGTTGCTTTGTCGGTTCCATCCACAAGTAAACCTCATGGCAGTTTGCCATAATTTCCGAGAACCAGAGAAGGGAATTGGTGGGAGCTACGCATCGTCAGATGGAGGCTAAAACCAACGACTATAGGAAGGTCCAAGCGAAGTGCTCTCCCAAACTACCGATGGGAAGAATTTTCCATCTTCAAAACCTTCTTCAGAGCTCAATAATCGTATTAGGATGACGTCCATAGGAATTCAAACAGAAAAAGAATCGAAATGCACTACAAGAATTTTGCATTAACTATTCGTAGCAAGTTTGATCCTTTATACCGAACTCCATGAAGGTTTAATTGCTCTGAAGTTCTTATGGATATTGAAGTTTCAAAGAAATCACACTACATACACGCCGAAGTTTTCATTTACAGTAAACAATGATTACGCAACAACATATGCGAGGAACATAATGAAAAGACGAGCTGCTGAACTAAATCCAGCCATGTTCGCTGACCATAACCGCGTCTCACGGTCGCGCGGAAAGACGTCCAATTTGCTACTCACATTGTTCTCCTGGCAGCCGTCGTGGGAAGTGCACTCGGCTGAAGGACACGCGGGTGCCCAAGGTGCCCAGCAGGAAGTGCCTTTCCTCCCACGTTTGCTACGACAAAAATCTTTGATGAAACATGGTCGTTTGAATTTGATAATTCTCCTAGCCGGTTGCAAACCAATTGATTGATGAAGAGCCGATCACTAGTTTTCTGTTTTCTGTCATTTCAGTTCTAATATGATTCTACACAATCTCTGAAATTAGTCATCGAATTCGAACACAAAGGTAGCGCCTTGATGCTACTATTTTGTGTGCTTCTGCCCTTCAGTCCGTTTGGACACCGTTAAAAACTTTGTTCATTAATGATTTGCTCGTATCCGCGCAAAAACAAAAGTATCTGTTATTGAGTAGAATATCGCTCGGTCGTCCAATCATTCAGACCAATTCGCATGCAGCTCTGCTACTGCTTAGCACATCCTAAGCACTTTTCCATGTTTATTTAGTCCTGAATGATCTTCGCAAGTCGGCACCACGATCTGAGAAATTCCAAATAATTCGTCACATCTACAGCATGCAATTGCATGATTAAAACGTTCACTTATCATCAGCCAACTAATACCAGTTCAATCTCAGCACGCTGTGGAAGCTAGTGTTCAGCCCTGAAATCAAAACAGCCTAACTTCACAACAATTTCTGACGGCAGAACTACAGACTACACTAAACGAAAACACATCTTAAAAGTAACAAACCGTTTGTAAAATCAGTCACACAGAAGAAATGTCTTTTAAGTTTTGTTAAAGATGTGTGTGCCGCAGGGGAGAAGATCGCGGGCGGAAATCGCAACCGGGATAATACAACTCGACCCCTGCAGCACAGCGCTCGTTCTACGCCTCCAGAACAAGGCCACCAAGAGTGGAATGCTCTTGTAGCCGAAAGAAGAGGCGACCCAAACACACGCGAGCGCGATATAAGAAATTGCTTCGAAAAACTTTCAAAAAACCAACAGAAAAATATATGAACAAGGGAAGAAACAGCAGATTCGTTTCCGGCAAACAACTTCACAGACATGCCACTAGGGCTGCGGTGCATCGAGAGACGGACGAAGAGAGAGGGAAGGTGATGGGAGGAAGATCGATCGTGAATGTAGCGGCGGCGGGGGTCAAGACTTGAGAGGGAGTAGGGTTTATGGAGGGAGGCCGTGCGCTTATAAAAGCGAGCTGGATGGTTCTAGAAGCCGCAGCGCGCATAAGTATGGGCCAGGACGGAAGCCCAGATCGTTCGTTCCGGCTGCATGCTGTATTTGCTGCAAATGATCTGTTTGGTACGCAACTGAAACGGTCCGTGGGCCTTTCTCGCCCTCCATGTCATGTCTGATACGCCTTTGCGCTTCAACCTCCGCGCAACTAGGGCTGTCGATGAGTAAAAGCATCTCCAATTTACTTCCCATATTTCACTTTCCATACTTTTATATAAAGATTATTTTTAAAATTTTATCTTGTCATATTTCTTGTCTCTCCAATCCACTCTCTATTTTTCACTTTCAATATTCAGTTCTTCTATATTTTATCACACTACAACACAAAAAGTTTTATCTAACATACGTTATTTTCATCTAATTACAACACAACAATGTTAATATAATATGTGATCTAATTTCTCTATTTCTCTATTTCTTTATTTCCTTCCTATTAGTTGCACCCTAAAATTTTCATTACATATTTCTCTGCTACCCTATTTCTTTACTTCTCTACTCCTCATCCATTTCAACCCTGACCCTACCACACTCTCCTCACAGCCGTGTCTCCTAGCTGACCAAACCCCCTCTCTCCCTCCCCTCACTGTGATCCCTCTCTCTGCTCAATTCCACTTCTACCCGACTGATCCCCTCCTCACCCTGGGCACCACTGCTCCCTCCCCACCCCAGATCCTTACCCCCTCCTCTCCGGCACGAGCCTGATCCGGATCAGTCTCCCGTCCCTCCGGTGCCGCAACGGCGTGACCACTACTCCCTCCCCTCCGAGGCACCCCTCGGATCTGTCTCCCCCTCCGACGGGGCCCACTGCTCCGGTCGCCCATCCCCTCCCCCTCCAGATCCGCTAGGTGGAAGAGCTGGAGGGGGCAGCGGTGCTCCCGTGGGGGAGAGGGCGGTGGATCCGAAAGGGGGGTAGTAGCGGCGACGTAGCTGCAGGAGAGAAGCAGACGGCGAACGAGGCGGCGGCACGTGCGGCAAGGGGAGGAGGCGGTGCCGCTGTGGCGTGTGCTTCGGCGAAGGCAAGCCTGTGCTGTTTCTCTCTCTCTCGCGCGCGCTCGTCGATCCACTCGGGAGGACAAAGTCGGAAAGGGAGAGAGGCACTAAGAGCATGTACAATGTTGGTGAACGTCGGGTGCTAAGAGGGTGCTAAGGATTGTTAGCACCAATTTTAGTTGGTTCTAAATATTGTGGAGGGAGGTGCTAAGGAAAAATTGCTAGCACCTGGTTCTAGTACTAGAATCAGGTTCTAAGAGAGAGTTGACTATATGTGGGGCTCAAGCTAGAGCAAATTGTGAGAGAGAAATAGATGAGAAAGAATATAATATGCTGACATGTGGGTCCAAAGTAGGTGCTAAGAAAAAGTTTCTAGCATCACCACATTAGAGTAAATTTACTTTTCTTAGAGCGAAGTGCTAGCAATTTTTTTAGCAAGTTTCTAGCACCACCACATTGTACATGCCCTAACTTTGGTGGGAGGGACGTGGTCGTTGGTCGACGGTTGGTGGATGGGGGAGTGGAGCTCGCTTGCCAGAAGTAGCAAGGCAGCAACGGTGAATGGAGAGCCCCGATAATTAGGGAGCGGGATGGGGGATGAGTTAGAGGAGGGTTTTGAGGAGTTTTGATTAAGAAAAATAGCTAATATAGGTGGGATAGGGAGTAAGTTGAAGATGCTCTTATGTATAAGATTGGAGTTAGACTCGAGGTCGGCTCAGCTGAAATAGGTGGATCTCGAGCCTGACTCAACTATGCTCGTTAATATGTCACACATAAAAATTCATGATTTAGAAGCTCGATTGAGTGGAAAAACTTTAATATTTGTGGGATTGCGAGAGAATCCATGGTATACAACGTGGACGTAAGCTAGCAAAAAGCTCATTGATTGGGTGAAAAAACATCCTAAGAAATATTAGCAAACGAGCCAGTCTTGCTTATTGAGCTTGTGTTATTAAATCATAAAAAATAGCAATATTCACACCCCCAGTCAGCAAAAACGTCGATTGAAACAGGAGATGTGAAGACAAAATTGGTTGGCAGCAGAGAAATCTTTCAACGAGAACTACGCGGGACTGGAAGTCTGGCAGGTGCAGTCCGAGCACTCGAGCTCTGGAGCTATTCGAGCCCAAGCAGCTTGTTGAGCTCGAGCATTTTCATAGCTTTAAACACGACATCCACACGACAGTTATTGTTCCCTCTCAAAATTGGAACCAAATCCTTTGTCGTTGCTACTATAACGGCACATTAATACAGTTGCGATATCCTGGGCATTGGTTAGTTTAAATGGTCGCGATTTTAAGCGCTATCGGAATGTCTACTAGAGAAACAGATCTAAGCCCCAACAATTATGGCCGCTCGACCAATTCCGAGTCGAACTTCGTTGCTCTCGCTCTAATCAAATCGTCGATGTAACAATAGCCGATTCATCGTTGTGGCCTCAATTTTGCGCCCCTACCTGAAAAGAATGAGCAAAAGGTCGCTGCTGCTACATGGTGGACACGTATAGCGGGAGGACGCAGCTTCGGCGACAGCGGATGAGCACCGACGCGAGCAAGCATGGAGGCTTTGAGTCAGTTCGACGAAGAGCGCCAAAAGATACGATTTCTGAAATTGCTGTCGGCGAGCTACATGCTCTGCCGCTCCACCACCGTGGATCTTTGCCCAATGGTCGAGACTGTGACGGTCGCACGCACTAGCAGGAGCTATTTCACGCTCCGACACCCCGACGTGGACGATGACAAGGCGCCTTGTCCTTATTCCACTCGTGAGATAGCTCACGTTGCTTGTAAACTTCAACATCAGTAGAGTTTGCTTCGTAGGATTTGTCAGGTTACATGGTCTCCCGAGCGTTCCTGGGTGCCATTTAACATTGGCCATCTAAACTAATATTAACCAATGTCCAGGATGGGCAAAAGCACGGGAGTGCGGTTATACTAGCTACGGAAGGGGATCTGCTTCCCCAAAATCCCACCCCAGACTCGAGCGCGTCTCGTCTGTCCACATGGATCATTCCCGCCTTCCGCGGTAAGACGGGGAGGTATTGGTTGGGCGCGAGCGCCGTGCTTCACGGGTTGCCGTGCTCATATATATGGCAAGCTCATGGAGGATGGCTGTTATTGCATGCCATGCAAAGCATTGTTTTTCTCTTCTTGAAAGATCGAGCTCGAGCTCGAGCTAGCTTGTAGGAGTATGTAAAACAAGAAAAGCGATAGCAAGCACAAAACGTTGCAAAATCCTAAACTACAATTCGAGATCAGGCTACTCAAACCATGGTACTAGTACTCTGAAATCTGGATATTACGCAGGCCAGCTACAACCTGGGACTGGGAGGTTGCGGGTGCCGCTTCGCGCTCTCCGCCTTCACCTTGCTCGGCGACGACGACACGCTCGGTCTGTCCGCCAACTCCAGGGGCAGGCGCTTCTTCGCCGACGGCGAGGACACCTGAGGCGCCGCCCTCTCGGGGAGCTCGACCTTGTCGGCCGCTGCAGGGCTCGCGCCCCGGGCCTTGGCCCTCACGGACTTGGTCGGCTGCATGTAGCTCGGGGTCACCGGCGCGCTCGTCTCGGTTGCGTCGTCGACGTCGACGTCTCTCGCCGACGCGGCGCCTCCCAGGCTCCCCGACCGCATGCTCGTCGTCCGCCGCAGCGAGGGCTCCTTCCCACCGTCGCCGTGGAGCGGGCTGCTGCTCCCCGACCCCAGGCGCTCCTGGCTGCTCCGCGGGCGGCGCTCGGACAGCAGGCTCGTCGTGCGCCGCAGGTCGCTCCCCGACCCGTGGAGCAGGCTGCCCTTGGGGCTCGGAGGGGGCACGGGCGATGTCCTCCCCAACAAGACCGAGGGCGACCGCGGCCGCGTGGGGGTCTTCGGTGACGGCCAGCTGGGCGGCCGGACGGACCTACCTGGCGTCGTGGGTATCTGGACCGAGATGGACACCTTCCGCTTGGCAGTCCTGCCGGCGCTCTTCGCCGGAGCGCGGTTCTTGTCCGGCGTGGTCTGGCATTCCCACGGCCTCGCCGCCGCCATCCAGCGCTCCGTCCAGCTCCATCCCCAGTTGGGGCAGCCGGGGTCCATGTACATTGGAGGATGCGTAGGTGTAGGTGTAGCTCGCCCGGAAGAAGGGTTCCTCTTCCTCCACTGCACGCAGATACAAGACAGAGTTGAGAAAAGAGCAAGAACACGGCTGATGAATTCCTATGGAGATCACTACTACTTGATGAGAAAATGCGTATGACAACGCCCTTTGCCGCCTCGATGCAGCTTCTTGTTTCATCGCCAGCATGGCTTCCGTCTGCTCCTTGGACTGATGGCTATGATGCCAGCCTTCGTCAATCTGTTAAGACTTAAAAAGACAGTCGATCAGATGGCATATTCAGATATCTTTTCTACTCACTCTAAAATGTAAAACGTATTTTGATCGGTTAAGATAAGATTTTTTGACCAATAGTTACTATACTAATAGACGGTTTATGTGATATAAAATCATAATCATAAGAAAATACTTTTGAGTAGGAATATAATGGTATTATGTCACATAAATAACATATTAGTGGATCAATTGTTGATCAAATTTTCGTCTTAACCAATCAAAATATCTCTTAAATTATTGGATAGAGGGAGTAAAAAAGAACTCATGATTGTTTTAATTCGAAAAAATAAAACTCGATAATTGTTGGATGAATGGCCTGACGGCTATTTGCGCTTACTGCCTAAATACATCGGCAAATCATAAAATGAACAGGTTCAGGGTTGCCTGAACAATGGAGTTATTGTGAACTGGAGCATGTGATTGGAGCAAATGATGTACACACGCACCTTTATTTTGTCAAGCCCTTGCTTGACCTGGATCTGACTCTTGGGGGCCTTCTTGTCCTCCTCCGTCTTGACCCTCCTGGAGTATATCTGAGTCTGAACTCTCGTCATCGTCTGCATGCAGTACAGTGCTTCCTCTGTCTGACGCTTGACGGCGATCCCCTCCACCAGCGACATCAACCGAACCTGTCCTCTCGCCTGGTGCGCTCTCCTTGCCTGGACGTAAGATGTTGCAGAGTTTTTAATAGTTCGACAGAGATAACAGTGCAAATCTGTTATCTTCTTTATGGTTGTTCAAGTTCAGTTTTTTTGGTCCTTTTGAAACCAATCATATTGGCAAGGATCAATCTTTCTCTTCTGGGGTGCAGGTGCATTACCAAATAGCCCGTGCAAGCCGTCTGAATCTTGATGGCGGCAAGCTCCTCCTTTGAACGCGCAGGTGCTCTTGGCGTGGCGGTGGCCGTAACGCGGGCAACCGCAGCCTCCGCCTGTGCCGCGACGGCAGAGTCTTTTGCGGCAACGGATGAGGCGACCGCCGCTTCCGGGTATCCGCGATCGCTTTGTTCGCTCGTCGTTTCCGCAGATTTGGCCCCTCTGATCTCCTCAGCCTCCTGCTGATCAGGCTGTGATGGCGGCGGAGGAGGTTGTTGATGAGCAGAGGGAGCAGTCTCTGGCGGTGCAGAGGACGAAGAATCGGACGAATTGGACTTGCTGAACTGCCAGAACTTCTTGAAGCTTGATTTTTCTTTCGATCTCCCACCCTTCTTGGATTAAGAAACATCATGGATCGATTAAATCGACAGGATTTTGATTACGAGAAGGGAATTTTCGTGGGAATTAAGGGAAGGAAACATTTTCGTTTTTACCTTGACTTTTTTCTCATGATCAGGCTCAGACGTGGTCAAGATTCTCTGTACGGCACCAAACCACCTCCCCTTTCTCCCCATTTTTATTCTTTGTGTTCTTCACCTATCGATGGCAAATGAACAGATTATCAAAACGTAAAAGATCACAAGAACAGGGAGAAAGCGATTGTTTTGTGTGGCAGCAAAACTGTAAACATCATTTCAGAGATGACAAAACATCAACACTGCCACGGATTGTGCCAAAATGCAAGTACTTGATCCAGACCAAAGTCTAACTCTTGTGCCCGTCAATCATCGAACACGACAGATCCCATTCTCACCTCTTTGGAGTTTGGAAAAGCTTCGTCTTCCGGCTCACCGCTCGCCGTTGGCGCCGCTCGAATGGGCACACGGCACACGGATCTTCTTCTCACTCGAGGACGGCGACCCTCATGGCCACTTCCCGCCAGGCCGTGGACCCCACTGGCAGCCACCCGAATGGCAGTCTGTTCCTGTCCCTACATTTCAGTCCACAACGCCTTACACCCCGCCGTGATAAACGCACATGTTTCACTACACCAAAACGGCCCAACGAAACAGGCAAACAGAATCAACCCAGAAATCACCATAACCTCGGCCCACACGTCAGTTACCCGTGGCCCGTTAGTCCAGCCAAAATGATCCGGCCTTTCGGCCTCTTCTTCCCCCTCCCTTCCTGAGCTCACCACCCAAAACGCCTGCGCGCGCAGAGGTCTAAGGCCATCAAACCCTAGCCTTCGTCTCCGCCCGCTCGCCGCGCGCCAGGTGAATTGCGCCCGTCTCGCGTGTGCTTCCCGTCCCGCTCCTGCCGGCTCGGACCCAAGGTTTGTCCTCCTCCCCCCGCAGTGGCAAGATTGCGTGGTCGTGGTGGTTAAGATGGACTTAACCATCGCTAGTTCCTCTTAGCAAAAGGCACAACTTATTCGCAAGAAGCACGGCTAGCTCAACTAAAACGATGCAAGTTGAACGTGACATTTAACGAATGGTGCGGCGCAAGTGCGACGTAAGCTATGGCTACGGAGCTACGGGCACAATAAATGCCGGAACCTAGCTGCAGATACAGATAGATACATGTAAGGGTGAAGCTTGCTGATAAAATGGAGTAGACCAAGCCCGGTAACAATGGCCCGGCGTGGCATGTTAGGGTTAATGTGATATGTTTTTACATGTAGAAATGCACAAGCATTATACTAATATGTTAAACAAACAGAGTTGTATTTGTTATACAACTTAACATCTATGATTGGAAATATAGGTGCATTTTCTTGTACAACCGTAACAGCTCTAGTATCTAACTTATTATGATGTATCAATAAACTCCAGGCCTAACGAAATAAACAACACAGATATTTCTCGTTTTTCTTTGGTAAATGCGGAAATTACAAGTATCTTAGAGCCAGCATGGACATGGAAACTCCCATATCCTCACTATCTCACGTCTCAAAGCATAAACACCACCAGGGAGGAATTAACAAACATAATTTTAGCATTCTAAAAAGGCCATCAAATACACGCAAAATCTCTCTCCTGGAAAAGAACAAAAGGAGTAAATCAAACTGTAGGCACCACAACTCGCAGAATGGGTACAAATACGTGAAAATAACTTGAGAATTGCTCAAATTCTTCACAAAACTTGTTTAGCTAGCTCAAACGCTCAATACAGGTCAAAATGGTGCCGAGTCAGATGACATTGTGACGACAGGGTTTATGTCAATTCACACCTTTCTCACAACATGGTTGTCACTGAAGTTCAATTTGTACTCGAAATAAAGGAGTTGAGAACTAAATCAGACCGGATCGGATCAGATCGCTCGTGCTGTCGCCCATCTCACGGTGGCCCGTCAATCCGAACGCACACGCTGCTAGAGTCGAGTGCTGCTGTGCCTGTGCAGCGCAGCACGCGACTAGGGCGCAGCGCACACTCTCTCCCTGTTCGCTCCCGCATCCATCTCTCTCCTCCCTCGCCTCGCCTCGTCTCGCCTCCGTCTCCGCCCGCTCGGCCCCGCGCCAGGTAAATTCCGAGCTCCCGTGCTGATCCGGGCCTAGGGTTTCGCTCCCTGGCGCTGCAGGTTCCAGATCGAGTGGGGAATTTCGAGCTTCTTCGCTGATTTTTTTTCTTCTTCCGCTCCAATCCTCCAGAAGTCCAGATTCCTCGCCCGGAGGTCGGGAGGGAGGCGCCCTGAGACCTTGCTCCGATGAGCTCGAGTCCTGCTGTGGCCGTTGCGGTCTCGGATCCGGGGGGAGACAGCAGCCACGGCGAACCGAAGCAGGAGCTGCAGCCTGAGGCTGTGGATGCTTCCGGGGCGAGCTTGGGAACGGCAGGAGATTCTGATGTGACGATGACGGAAGCTTCGGAGGAGGTAGCTGCTGTCGCTGATGTGAAGGTAGAGAGGGCTGTGGTGGCGGGGGATGCGGCGGTGACGGCGGATGTTGTTCGAGAAGGGGACGATGCGGCAGCGGCGATTGATCCGCTGTACATGACAGAGTCGGCTGGTATGGTTAGTGAAGGAGGCGGAGATGAATCCGTCGACGAGCAGCGAGATGTTGTTCGAGAAGGGGGCGATGCGGCAGCGGCAACTGATCCGCTGTACGAGACGGAGTTGGTTGGCATGGTTAGTGCTGAAGGATGCAAAGATGAATCCACTGACGAGGCCAGGGGGCTGGATGGAGGAGATAGCATCGATAAGTTGGAAGCAGAAACTGGAGCTTCGACGGGTGAGGTGGAGAGGAAGCCGGTTCCAGTAGGAGATGTTGCTGTTGCTGGTGAAGTAGTGCCTGGTTCTGCCACTACTGAACATGCTGGAGCCGGTAAGGAGACTACCCAGGGCTTGGTCACTTTGATGAACTGCTTACCGATGACACTATTTCTAACTTGCTTCGTCGAATAAAATTTTCTCACTCCATTTCAGAATCCAGGGAACTCGAAGAAATTATGTCAATGCAACCCCTGTGGTAGCGAATAAAGGAAAGGACAATGGTGTAGCACACTGCAATGAGGAAATAGAGAATGGTCCATCAAATTGTGCTCAGTGTGCTAGATACTGCCTTCCTCGTCTTGATAAAGACGGTTTTCGAGTTTCTGATCTTGTCTGGGGTAAAGTAAAAAGTCACCCTTGGTGGCCTGGTGAGATTTTTGATCCTTCAGATGCATCTGAGTTGGCATTGAAGCACCAGAGAAAGGGTAATCGTTTGGTTGCCTATTTTGGTGACAACAGTTTTGCATGGTGTGACGAATCTCAGTTGAAGCCTTTTGTAACAAACTACTCACAAATGGAGAAACAGAGTAGTTCAGATGCCTTTGTCAGTTCAGTAAATTATGCACTTGAAGAACTTTCAAGGCGGATATTGTCGGGGATGAGCTGTTCTTGTTTGCCAGAAGAGCTCTCTGACAATGGAATGTCTTATATGGTTGAGAATGCTGGGCTCAAGGATGGAGTTACTTGCTCAGCAGTTAACCGGTCTGAGATCTTGGCATGTTTCAGTCCAGAAAGCCTTCTTCATTATGTTAAGTCGTTAGCTCTGTTCCCTGGCCAAGGGGGTGATCTGCTGGAGTTAGTGATAGCTTGTTCTCAACTTACATCGTTCTACAGATCTAAGGGATGCCCCGAACTTGCATCATTCCAAACTGGCAGTGCATGGGTTGAGAATGGCATGGACACTTCTTCCAGCAAGAATGTAATGGTTGAGGAAGCTGTCACTAGTGAAGTGCAACCTAGCGATGACAAGCCCAAAAGAGGCAGGGGGAGGCCTCGTAAACAGAAGCCTGAGGATGACCTAGAGTTGACGGGGAAAAAGGCCACCTCCAGTCTGTCCAATGATACTGCTTATGATGTTCCCGTGGAAAGACAGATGGTTAGGGACTTCGATGATTTTGATGACTTACAGAACAAGAAGAAAAGAAGTCTTGACTCGTTTGAAGATTCAGAGACCAAGCCATCTACTCCAACTTTTGGTAGTTCTTTCAAGATTGGGGAGTGCATTCGGCGAGCTGCAAGCCAGCTGACAGGATCTTCATCCATTGTGAAGTCTCAGAATGAACCAACAGTTTATAAGAACACTGCTGAAGCAGAGAATGCAGAATTTGATGTCTCTAGTGATGATGCTGTGAATGAACTTACCGTGGAAAAGCGTGCAAAGAGGAGACGCATGCATAGGCATCACATTGCGGACCCCAAGGAGTTATTATCACAGCTCTGCTCAGTTGCCATAGAACCAATGAACAGATATACTTTCTCAACAATGATAATTAGTTACTTTAGTGATTACAGGAACTATGTTGTTTCTACTACTACCGAAGCAAACATTGTCGAAAAAAGTACAGCAAAGAGAGGGAGAAAGAGGAGGGTTTTGCCTTCTCCTGAGCTAGAGACTACTGATCATATGCAGGACTCCTACTGGTCTGGCTTGAGTTTGCATAATCACCCGATTCATAGCCTCAAAATAGCTGCTACCAACACGAGGCCAAGGCGTAGGCGTAGATCAACACAAGAAACAGATGTGCCCTCTGTACAGCATCTACAAACGTTGGGTCCTAAGAAGCAGATACAAGTGATAGAAAGATCAATTATTCATGTCGATGAAAAGATGGTCAACGAGTGCAAGCCCACTGCACTTGTTTTGAGCTTTGGCAGGTCAACTGCTCTTCCTTCAGAAACTGATCTCATCAAGATATTTGGTCGCTATGGGCCGCTGAAAGAATCTGAGACTGAAGTGCAAAAGAACATAAATACTGTTAAAATTGTCTTCAAGAAGCGTGCTGATGCTGAAAGGGCTTTCAGTGCTGCTGGAAGGTATGGCACTTTTGGTCCGTCGCTTCGTAGCTATCGCCTTGTGAATATGCCATTTTCTCTAGGCTTGTCAGAAGCGAATAATCCTGAAGCATGCCCTGGAGATCATGGCCTGCAGGTTCCTGGTAAACATCCCTTCTATTTATTTTTTTAAACTTAGTTCACAACTTTAACGATATTGCATGCTTACCGTACCATGTGACGATCTCTAGGTCCAAGTGAGTCCGAAGTTTCACTGTCTACTGTGCAAGTTGACCAGGTTGATAAAGCTGACGAAGCTAAAACTGTGAAAGAATCACCAGGTGAACAAGTTGAGACCGTCAAGCAAACATGCCAAGCTGAAGGTGTAAAAGAATCTTCAGGTGAACAAGTTGAGACCGTCCAGCAAACATGCCAACCTGAAGCTGCATACAAGCCATTGGTTGATCAAGTTGACATGATTAAGAAAACAGGACAAATTGATGCTGAGCTAAGTGAGCGATTTGATCAAATTGGAACAGCCGCGCATAGCTGGCAAGCTGAAAATATCGCCCGAGAGTCATCTGAGCAAGTTAGCATGCTGGAGCAAGCTAGCGCTCGGGATGAAGCGACACTTAAAGATCAATCAGAGACTGTCCTGTCTGGAGCTGCAACTGGAGTGGTTCAAGTAGTTGGTGTGATCGAGCAAGCCAGGGAAAAACCTCTGAACGAGGGCGCCAAAGATGTAACTGGAGCTACTGAGAATGAAGTTCCAGAAGAGACCAGGGTACCTATGGAGTTGCAAGCTCAATGTTTTACTGAAAAACCAGTGGAACAAGATGCAACTGAGCAAACAGCGGAATTTCAAACTCCAAAAGAAGCATTAGCTGAAATTCCTTGTGATGCGAAGTTGGGAGTTGAAGCTTTAGCTGAAGAATCAGTAGGCCAAGTAGCAACTGAGCAAGTCAAAGTTCCAATGGAGGAATCAGCTGCAGTTCTATCAGATGCTGTACCCGCTGACGCTTCAGAAGTTCAAGGGTCTGAAGTGCAACCAGAAACTGTGCAGTTTCAAGCTGTACGCGAAACATCAGTAGAACGAGAGGGCACAAAAGCAGAAGCTGATACTGTTGAAGACCTAACCAAAGCATCAGTTCAAGAAGCTGGGTTGAATAAACAAATCCTGAAATCCAAAACTGCCGTTGAAGTAGCAGCCGAACAAGTCTGCTATCTTGAGCAAACTGCTCAAGTGGAAGATGTAACTGACACATCAGGTGGACAAATTGATGCGGGGAAACAGATTGCAGAAGATGTAGTTATGGCTGAAATCATGGTTGAGGGAGCTGTGGAGTCAAAATTTGAAGCACCAGTTGAGGAAACTGTAGAAAATAAAGCTGCTGCTGAAACACTAGGTGGGGAGGCTACAGAAGGTAAAACTACAGCTGAAGCACCAGGTGATAAAATGGAAAATACAGCTGCAGCTGAAGCACTATCTGGGGAGATTGGAGAAGGTGAAACTACAACTGATGTACCAGATGAGAGAACAGAAAAAGCTACTGCTGAAGCACTAGCTGGTGAGACTGCTGAAGGTGAAACCACAGCCAAAGCACCTGATGTGGAAACTATAACAGCTGAAAAAACTGCAGATGGTGCCACTGTTGAAGCACCAGATGACAAAAATGCAAAAACCGAGAACACTATAGAGCATGCCACGGTTGAAGCACCGGATGAGAATGCTACAACAGCCGAGAAGACTGTAGAGGATGGCATGGTTGAAGCACCAGATGAGAAAGCTACAGCAGCCGAGAGAACCGTAGAGGGTGCCGCTATTGAAGCCCCGGATGAGAAAGCTGCAATAGCTGAGAAACCCATTGAGAATGCCACTGTTGAAGCACCAGATGAGAAAATTATGAAAGCTGAGAACACTATAGAGCAAAGCATGGTTGAAGCACCGGATGAGAATGCTACGACAGCCAAGAAGACTGTAGAGGATGGCATGGTCGAAACACTGGATGAGAAAGCTACAGAAGCCGTGAGTACTGTAGAGGGTGCCGCGGTTGAAGCCCCAGAGGGGAAAGGTACAATAGCCGAGAAACCTGTAGAGGATGCCACAGTTGAAGCACCAGATGAGAAAGCTACAACAACCGAGAAATCTATAGAGGATGCCACGGTTGAAGCACCAAATGAGAAAGCTACAACAGCCAAGAAAACTGTAGAGGATGCCACGGTTGTAGCACTAGATGAGAAAGCTACAACAGCCGAGAAAACCGTAGAGAATGCCACAGTTAAAGCGCCAGATGAGAAAGCTATAACAGCCGAGGAGGATACCACGGTTCAAATTCCAGATGAGAAAGCTACAACAGCCGAGGAGGGTGCCATGGTTGAGGCAACAGATGGACAAGCAGGTGTTACTGAACAAACCAGCTAGCTTATGTTAAATTCTTATTTCTGTTGATATTGAGGTAATCTGCTCAACCGATTCTCCCATCTGGATGTTGTGCTTTGTATAGGAAAACGGGAGTCTGACTCTAGCATCGCAATACTGTTAGGTTGTAGTAACTAAGGATTTAGCATATTTGCCCCCTTTCATATAAACTCTATCTAGTTGCCTTGGAAGCACACTCGCGTCAGGCCCTTAAGTCAATCTACTGGGATGTCATAATTCTTGTATCAATTGTCATTTGTAAACTGGCTGTGTTCTGGAGCTCGTTTCTCCCTTTTCCATCATGGCTCTATTTTGCTGACTGGTTCTACTTGTATATTGATCGATCTTTAAATTTAATTTAACTTTTGCCCCGTTACTTTCTGCGCCCCTTAACCGATTCGCATGGGAGCCCGGGCATTGATGCAACATCTGCTGAGTGCTAAGTACGTGTCTAAACATACTCTGTCTCAACGTGCAGCAAAACAAGGACAGTCTCATTTTTGGTCTGGTCTTTATAGCTGCTGTAGGGAAGTTACTTGTAATGGTCAGAGAACACGATTCTGGGAGGATCTTTGGATAGAGATAATCCTTTATTCATGAGATTGCCTAGGTTATATAGTTTAGCTTTCAGTCAGAACATTACAGTGGCAGAAATGTTTGAAGAGGGTGGGGTTATCTTAGGTTTAGAAGAACTTTAAGAGATGAAACTGTCTATGTGGCTTAACCTGCATTCTCTCTGTGAGGGGGTTAACCTGACACAGCAGAATGATAAATGTAGATAGCTGCTTGAGAAAGATGGCAATTGTCCAGTAAGCTGACAGCTCAGCAAGTTTATTTTCCTCATACTGGAAACTGAAACTGCCTCGGTAAAAGTATTCACGTAGTTGGCTGTGAAGAACAGTATCTTTACTAGAGATAATATATTCAAGAGTGGCAGGGGAGTAAGAACTGTGAATTCTCTTTTTTTTTCTCCAGAAAATAGAAGCTGTTACTGATTGATAGCATTGTATCAAGGTGATACAATTACATAAAATTTTTAACTCCTGGCCTTTGCATCGAGGATACACACAACTAATTTATTATAGAAGACAAATGTCAACAGAAACAAAACCGGTAGCAAGCCCTCTGGCCACAATTGAAAAGAGAGAAAAATACGGATTCAAGATGATGCGGTCTAGTCTGTCTATAGACTAGACCGCCACCTACATTGGGTGAACAGCTCCCTGACGACCATCTTCAACTGCCTACATGCCACTAACACTGCCTCATGATCCTCCTCGCACTGAAGTACAGCTAGGTACATGAGTATATAACCTTGCACACGAGAATTAATTTATCTCTTATCAAAAAAGGTGTCATTTACCAAACCCAGAGTGACCAACAAAGGGCAACTGCCTTGACTAGTATTAAAACTCTCAACCTATTGTGTAATCCCCAGAGCGAATTAGCAAACAAATCAATAAAACTCGGAGGTTCCGACATGAACTTGGAGGTTCAAACATTTCAAATGAACGTTTATATTGTGTATTCAGCAATGGATCTTAGAGACTCTGGCAAGAACCTGGAGACTCCGATTTTTGGACCACAACAAACAGGAGCAAGTGTCGGTAGTTCTGACTTATAACCTAGACCCTCCGGAAAATTGAATAGTCTTGAACAAGGCATAGTCAATTCTGATTTTTGGAGGTTCCGACGTTGCACTCAGAGCTTCTGAGATTTCAAAGGTACTCAACCATGTGAGGATAGAACACTAACTCGGATCTTCGGACATACTGACTCGGACATTCCGAGATTTCAACAGATAAGTCCATAATGGACCTTAGACACTCTGGAAACTTTCGAGACTTCTAACTTTTAAACTGAAAGGACTTACAAGTTTCCAGCATCGGAACTCAGAGGTTTCGGGATAATTTCGGATGTTCCAATATCCTGAAAACAAGACAGATAGGTAACTCAGAGGCTCCGAGTTCCTAGATTCTTCACACATAAAAGGAATCCGGATGTCCCGACAACAGTCCCGGAGGTTTTGACTTTTGCTGAAAGTGTGAGAAGAGATGGTTCAAAGGCCTCTTTGGATTGAAAAGTCGATTCCTAGCTGAGTATTAGCAAGCCACTCTCACCAGCTTTCAGATATTAGCCTCCTTTAATGGTATGACTTTCCGTAAACTCAATGTGATTCATCAAACCACCAAAAGAGCAAAAAAATAGTGCTTAATCTTCGTTTCTTCAAGCCGTCCTTCCTCAGAACTTTTTAGGGTCATCAACGCTAATTATATCATCCTTGGACTAAATCACGTGATCATACTTGATGCACATATTAGTCCCTTAATTCTTTATCATTAATCATCAGAACCCACTTAGGGGGCTAAGAAAAACTCTCAATTTCCCTATTTTTTTTTGTGATTGATGACAACCCGATTAAAACTTCAATTTTGGATATAAAAAGTATTGTTTTAGGTCCTATGATATAGAGTTAGCTGATGAGTCCATTTTATACTTATTATTTTCCTCAAGTTTGATTCTTATTCAATGAATTTTTACTATATCAATTCCTGATTTTTGCTGCTAATGACTAAATAATTGTCGGTTTGTGCAAATCTCTCTATTTAGACTTAATGTATGTAGGATCGCTGAAAAGGGGGCATATATGGACATATTTGGAAACTACACGTCAAGAGAAGCACTCACGAAGAAACGGGAGCCTGAGTGGAGTTACTAGAAGGTTTGCCAACCAGTGGTACGACCATAGTCGCCCATACCGCACGGTCGTACCATGGTCCTCAAAACCCTAGCCACCATGCTCATCTAGATATTGTACTCTCTCCATTACTTTAGCCAAGAAGCAAGGTTGTAAGATGGTTTAAGTATTTCAATCAAGTACATTTCCCTTTATCTTCATATTGCAATGTCTTCCATTGGTTTGATTTTGGTAAATTTTATGGATTGTGAGTAGTCCTATTAGGCGGAAGAGAAGTAGGTGATTGGTGATGTGGTAGAAATATTTCTTAGTTGAATTATTATTCTTGGTTGCTTTGAGTATTTGTTATGAATTTATTGGTTCTAGGTGTGCCTAACGCGTGTTGTCTAGGGCCTGAGCAACATGACCTTTGTATAGGACATACTAGGATTAATACATGTTTTTCAATGAATCGACGACTCATAGGTGACAGGTGTAGATATCAAAGAGTAGTTGTACTTGCATGAGGAGAACGGGAAGCCACCAACCTTAAATCGTTGACATGATATATCAATCTTAAATACCACGCCGACCACTCGGGATAGAGGGTAATGGGAGGAGGACATAGTTTCATACAATACCGGTGTAGGAGGAGTAAGATGACTCAAGGGTGACTCGCCTTCTGAATTCTAAAGATGGTAAGTGTATCAGAAGCTTTTTTTAACTCGTACTCTATTTATCAATAACCATGATCTAGCATCCCCCATGCCTAACTTTTATTATTGCAAAAATCATCTTTAAATTTTTAACATTTTATTATTTGCTTCTAGTTCTAAACTTGCATTAATTACTTTTAAAGAAATTTAGAAACCTTTTCCAAGACAAGCATACTTGTGACTTGCGACACAAGAAGTGTAGAAAGAAATGACCATCACCATAGCTTCTCGTGGGAATCAACATAAAAATCCAGGGAGAATACTTCAAACGAACTGTTGCAACTATTCTTGTGCACTTGCAGGGCATCATTAGCTCCCCCTAAAGATATGCATTATTTAGAATTTTCTAAGAATGCAAATGCACATGTTGAGGTTAAAATGTGAAGAGCTCTCCCTATATCTTAGGAACATGGATGTGCATAATGTACAATTAAGCATGAAGAGTAGAGAACTATGCACGACAAGGTGAACGTGAAGATAGAAGCATACAATCATGTCATGTAGCGAAAGATAAACATTCATGTCACCAACAATAAGAGTTAACAAGACTTTACAAGAATCTCAAATAAGAACAATTCTTATAACTCAAACCACCTAGGTACCCACACTTTCAAAAGCGAGCCTAATCATCACTCCCACTTTGGAATCAAGACACCAAAAATGAAAGGACACTTAGGATCATGCCCGGTCAATGAAGAAGGTGCCGAAGCGGCAACGGTCGATTCAACGGTTGTCGAGGCTGGTGGAGATGATGTAGTCAAAGGTGTAGCATGTGGGGTAGTTGAGGGTGAAGGTGGAGCACGAGGTACAGTTTGTGAGGCAGCCATGTTGAGAAACGCTAAGTGCTCGCCATGAGGTGATCTGAAAGGAATCAGAAAAGAAATGGGTCTGTAGCCATTAGGAGCAAAGTTTGACCCCTCCTTGGACAACTGTTGGTCATCGAATATCCTCAATAACATATGTCATTGATTTTGAAGAATCTTCTTTTGACGGTGCTAGATAGTCTTGACATTGGTCTTGGATTAGCTAGAGCTTTGTTCTGCCTGTGGAGGTGGTCGATAACGGTGGAGAGGGTGTCCTTTATCTCAGTAAGAGGATTGCCCCCCTGAGGATCCTTGGCAATCATATCGTTGAGATTGACATCGTTGTGAGCTTGGCTTGGCGACACTTCGGTGCATAGACACTCTCGGTGTCACTCTCATCACCTGCTTCTTTTTCCTCTTGGCTTTAGCCTTTCTTCCCTTCTTCAAGGTGCCGACATCCTCGGCGACCTTCTTGCCTTTCTCCTGAGGTGCAAGCTCATTCTTCTTCCTCTAAGGTTGTAAGCCAAGTGCTTCACCTTAAAAGAAAAGATCTTGTCCACTGTTTGATTGATGAGCATTTGAATGTATGGAGAAAACTGTAGAGAGCATGTGTGATCTGCACTGGTGATCCTCATGAACTAAAAAATATAATCAGAGATGAGGAAATCTTCACTCTTCACCATGTGCATGAGAAGATCCCGCTCAAAGATCTTGATGTAGCTGGCGTCGCCCACCTTTGGAGCTATGGCATGGCAGAACATCTTATTGAGAGTCTTCGCAAACAAGGTAAGGTTGGTGATCTTCCCAAGCTGAAAGACTGTCCCGGGCTCATAGAGTGGGCTCGAGCTGGGTTGCCTTGAGGGGCCTCCCAGAATCATGAATGCATGGCTTGGTTGACTCAAACCCTTCGTGGCCAAGTGCCTCTACAGACTCATTGAAGGTACAACTGTAGTGGCGGCTATGATCATCCAATGAATCTTCCTTGACTTCCGTTCAACAAAGAAGGTGGCATAAAATTGCATTTTGAGCTATTCATTCCAATCCTATCTCAGACTTAGTAGCATTATTAATCCATGCACATCACAAGCCTCGACAACTTAAGTGAAGCATGCATGTTGCTGAAGGTACTAGAAGTTGACGTAGCGCTGGTGGATGACGATGTCCTTCATTAAGTGGGACCAGGGATTTTTCCTGCTGAACAAGGGACCAGAATCGGGAGTCCATCGCGTCTTGTGCATAGTCATAGGGAGTTGTCTTCCACCGGATCTTTCTAAGATCTTCATTAGAGAAGGTTTTGTAATCAACGTCCACTCTTGGAACCTTGCCCTGTTTTGGAAGATGGCAGATGGGGGCAAGAGTGATAGAGGTGGCAGCCTCTGGTTCCTCGGATTCCACATGCACTTGTGACTTGCACACAGTCGGGACTTGTTGAGTTGGAGGCGTAGCAAGAAGCTTGCCCTTGCCCTTCTTGGCGGGAGTTGTCTTCTTGGCTGGAGGAGATCCTCCTTGCCTGTTTGCCCAGATGTATCGAGGTGGAAGTTGGAGGATCTGAGGATACGGTTAGCTCGAGTGCCTGAGCCCTTAAGTGTAAAACAGTTCAGCGAAGAACTTGGAGATTCGGAGAAAATTTTGAAAGTCTCAAGAATCTTGGAGAACCACACAATAAACTCGGAAGGGACAATGTGGAGTACACTACACAATAAACTCGGAAGAGACCAGGGTACCTATGGAGTTGCAAGCTCAATGTTTTACTGAAAAACCAGTGGAACAAGATGCAACTGAGCAAACAGCGGAATTTCAAACTCCAAAAGAAGCATTAGCTGAAATTCCTTGTGATGCGAAGTTGGGAGTTGAAGCTTTAGCTGAAGAATCAGTAGGCCAAGTAGCAACTGAGCAAGTCAAAGTTCCAATGGAGGAATCAGCTGCAGTTCTATCAGATGCTGTACCCGCTGACGCTTCAGAAGTTCAAGGGTCTGAAGTGCAACCAGAAACTGTGCAGTTTCAAGCTGTACGCGAAACATCAGTAGAACGAGAGGGCACAAAAGCAGAAGCTGATACTGTTGAAGACCTAACCAAAGCATCAGTTCAAGAAGCTAGGTTGAATAAACAAATCCTGAAATCCAAAACTGCCGTTGAAGTAGCAGCCGAACAAGTCTGCTATCTTGAGCAAACTGCTCAAGTGGAAGATGTAACTGACACATCAGGTGGACAAATTGATGCGGGGAAACAGATTGCAGAAGATGTAGTTATGGCTGAAATCATGGTTGAGGGAGCTGTGGAGTCAAAATTTGAAGCACCAGTTGAGGAAACTGTAGAAAATAAAGCTGCTGCTGAAACACTAGGTGGGGAGGCTACAGAAGGTAAAACTACAGCTGAAGCACCAGGTGATAAAATGGAAAATACAGCTGCAGCTGAAGCACTATCTGGGGAGATTGGAGAAGGTGAAACTACAACTGATGTACCAGATGAGAGAACAGAAAAAGCTACTGCTGAAGCACTAGCTGGTGAGACTGCGGAAGGTGAAACCACAGCCAAAGCACCTGATGTGGAAACTATAACAGCTGAAAAAACTGCAGATGGTGCCACTCTTGAAGCACCAGATGACAAAAATGCTACAAATCTCGGAAGCTCTAGGAAAAATCTTAGATGTTCCGGGATCGCGTACTGAAGTTGAGTAAAACGGCCTTGGAGGCTCTCAGAAATCCAGAGACTTCGAGAATTCAAAATATTGAACTTACTCTTCAACTCACAAAACATATGCTCATCTAAGGGCTCAGTGAAGATATTCGCTAATTTTCTTTCCGTCCTTACATGACTCAAAGTTATATCTCCTTTAGTCACATGATCCCTGAGGAAGTGGTGTTAGATATTTATGTGTTTGGTTCGAGAGTGTTGGATAGGTTGTTGGCTATGTTGATTGAGCTTTCATTATCACACAAAAGAGACACTTCATTCAAACTGACACCATAATCCTTTAAAGTTTGCCCCATCTAAAGCAATTAAGCACAACAACTACCCGCGGAGATGTACTCCACTGAATAGGGCTACGGAGTTTTGTTTCTTAGATGACCACGACACTAAATATCTACCAAGAAATTGACATGTACCGGAGGTGGACTACCTATCAACCCTGCACCTCGCGTAATCTGAATCTGACAATAAGATCAAAGTTAGCATCTGATACCACAAACCTAGGTTGGGTATGTGAACTAGATATCTAAGGATCCTCTTGACGGTCACAAGGTGACACTCCTTAGGAGTGGCTTGAAATCTTACACACATGCACACACTTAGCATGATGTCAGGCCTAGATGCACAAAGAGAGAGAGAAGGGAGCCAATCATGGATCAATATACCTTTTGATCCACAGGTTTACCTTCCACATTGAGGTCAAGGTGGTCGTTGGTTTGCATGGGAGTGTTTATAGGCTTGGCTTTGTTCATGTCCAACCGCTTGAGCATATCCTTGATGTACTTGTCTTACCTTGACTTATCAATGTTCTATCTTGCAGTTGCTTGACTTGTAGTCCAAGGAAAAACTTCAACTCCCCCATCATATCAAACTTATTGGCCATCATCTTGCCAAACTCTTCACTAAATGCATTGTTAGTAGACCCGAATATGGTATCATTCACATATATTTGGCAAACAAATAAGTTGCCATCAATGAACTTAGTAAACAATGTGGAATCAGTCTTCCCGATTTTGAAGCCCTTTTTGAGCAGGAACTCTTTAAGGCACTCATACCATGCTCGAGGAGCTTGCTTGAGACCTTTATAGTGTCTTATGGAGCTTGTATATGTGGTTGGGAAACTTAGGGTCTTCAAAACCGGGAGGTTGTTTGACATAGACTAATTCATTGATTTTGCCATTTATAAATACACTCTTAACATTCATCAGATAAAGCATGATATTGTGATGGTTATTTGCAAGCAAGATCCTAATAGCCTATAGTCTAGCAACCAGGGCATAAGTCTTCCCAAATTCCAAACCTTCGAATTGTGTGTACCCTTGAGCGAGAAGTCTAGCCTTGTTCCTCACGATCTGTCCATCCTCGTCTTGTTTGTTGTGGAAGACCCACTTGGTGCCGATGACATTTTGACTTGGTTGTTCCACAAGTGTACACACCTTGTTCCGGGTGAAGTTGTTCAAATCTTCGTGCATGGCATTCACCCAATCTAGATCTTCAAGAGCACCATTTACCTTGGTAGGCTCCAAAGAGGAAAAAAGATTAATGTTCACAAAAATTGGCAACACGAGAGCAAGTTTGAGTCCCTTTACACACGTCGCCAAGTATTTGGTCAATTGGATGGTCTCGTTGCCAGCTTCTATTGATCATCGGATGATCCGGTTAAGCTTGAGGTTGAACTTGAGCTTGGACTTGACGTGGAGCTTTGCCATCATGTACATGAGTTTTCCCCACACTTTGAACCTCATCTTGAGTGGATGTGAAAGGTTCCACTTGAGTTGATGACATGCTCTCCTTGACCTCGATTGGCATCACTTCTCCAAGCGACATGTTCTTGATCATGTTTGTCAACTCATCACCATCTCCTACATTAATATGCATACTTTTTACTTGCGAGCCATTAGTCTCGTCAAATTTACATCACGCATTTTCTCAATTGTACATGAAGTATTATAGAAGACACAATACGTGTGTGCATTAGAAACATAACGAGAAAGAAATCCTCATAACACTTTGGAGAAAACTTTGAAAGCCTTTGCTTTTTATTGAGGATATAATACCTGCTCCTGAAGACGAGGAAGTGTCACACCCCGATTTTCCAAAACCCGAAAATTAGGGCTTTCAAAAACTTTTTGTTAATCACGCTAACGGAAATATACCTCATTAAAAACTTTAACTCAAATCCTGCTAAACCCGAAGGCCAAGCAAACCAAAACCTTCCACCTTTGATCCTCTCCCTTTTTCCTAGTTGGTATAACCTGGACCACAACTACAACTAATTGCCACGCGATACCCTTGTGAAATTTAAACGAATATATGCCCTAAACTGTTTCCGAACGACATGATCTTCTGTCGTCTACCTCACCAGGTCATATCGTGAGTATGTGCACATATATACTGTCTTTATATATGCACATGCACCCTAAAAACCTAACTCGAGAATACCTTAATGCCATACCTACACCGTATACGTCGATATGTATCGACGGCACCCTGCCAACGGCTGGTCTCAAACCAAGATGAATGGATCCCCGCGTGCTCCCATAACCTCTTCCCACCTTGCCACGCCCCGAAACCCTAGATCCGAGCTCCCGATTCTTTTTCTTCCTATTTAAATCTAATTCCCTCTAAAACCCTAACTCATCGCTAGCTTTGCCACAGTCCTAAGCATATGTACGAACATACCAGCAATATTTTCCCGAGTCCTGTCTCCCATGACTTCCTGTCATTATCCTGGCCCCGTCGCCACCCTATATACGCTTAACTCTCAGTGTATGTGGGTATATACACTTAAAACCCTAACACGTTGACCAACTCTACTACAACCCTATGAATATATATACTTAAATTTTCCAAGTGTATATGGACACCTACACCTTAAAAGTCCCAACATATCCTTGCTTGTGGCCATCTAATCTTTCACCACCTTTTCTCTCTCCTGGTAGATATAGGCAACTACGCATGATACCTGGGCGTGCGCGTGTGCATGAAGAGGGAAGACCTAATTTTACTCAAACCTTCCCCGACATATCCCATCATCTGCTAAACACCACGAGCCTGGCGTGAATTCAGTTTTTGCAGTACGAGTCATCACATCCCGAGCATAGCTCCTCCCTGCTCCTTGAGCCACCTATATGCTGTATGCCATGCCACCTCTCCCCAGGCTGACAGTCGGTGTCAAACTAACCCTGTGCTTCAACAGTGGCTACAGTCTACTCCCCTTCCTCCTGTCTAATCCCTAGTGCTCATTCCAGAACTATTCCTACAAGAAAACTCTACCTCCAAGCGTTGGAACACAATACGCATTGTTCTCTTCCCTATGCCTTCTCTTTCTTTGCTATAGCTACCACAGATGCACCAACTGACTTCCCTTGCACACTGTCGACGACTAAACGCCGGCGTCGGTGGTTCGGAAGGACCCCCTTTGGGATTCGGCCGGGGAGGAGCTGGAACAGGAGCTACGATCGGTCTAGGCCCGGTGAAACGATATGAAACTGAGACGAAGATCTTCCCCAGGTTCAGGCCACCACGGAGGTGTAAAACCCTAGTCCTGGTTTGGTGTGTGTGTGTGTTAACATTTTTCAAATTACAAAGTTCCTTTCTGCTCTAAGGGAGTTCTTCTCTAAAAGATCTCACCAAAGATCCAACCCTTTGCATGGCCTCGGTTCTCCCCTTATATATCCGGGGGTTTACCACAGTGACCAAAGGGCATTAAATGCGATAGACGCGTTGCTTACGCGGGGGCGTGGGCAAGCCATGCCGTCCGCCGAAAGCTGCTTATGGAAGGGATGTTTGTTGACAATCCGCCCTCGGAAACCGGGTCTTCATCATGAGCTGAAGTGCACTGAAGAGGACTTAACGGGCAAGCAACCCGCCACGGTGACAAATGTCGGGCCCCACTGACCCAAGGGACGCACCGAGGCGCGCCGTACCATGGCCGAAAGTCATAAAGCCTGTCAGATGATAACTGACAGGGCTTATCACGTCGGTGGACGGCCACATTGGGCCTGGAGTAGGCACGCCTGCTGACAGACATTAAATGCACCGGACAGGCCTTAAATGCGCCCAATGGGACACGTGGAAAGGGCCCGCTGGGGCCCTCTGGAGGGCGCCGTGTATTTCCCGCCACGTGTACTGGTGGACCCACGCAGACTGCTCGGGGTCAAAGCCCCCGAGCGGTACTCGGGGCGTCCGCCACGTGGCGCCATGGGAGGAAGCAGGCCGTGCTCGGGGTAGAGCCCCCAAAGGGCACTCGGGGGCCTTGCCACGTGGCACGAGGGAGGAGCCAAGGGTGCTCGGGGTCCCCGGGCTCGGGGGCCCCCGAGCACGCATCCTCGACCACCCACTGCACGTGGGCCACCTGACCAAAACCCGGAGGGATCAAGCGGACACAGTGCTCGGGGGGCATGCCCCCGAGCGCACACCCCCGATCCCCACGACCTCCGGGTGACGTGGCATCGAGTTTGGGCCTTTGCCGACGGCTAAGGGAGCCCTAGTTCCCGTACCGCCGACAGTAGCCCCCGGGCCTACTTCCCAAGTGCCGGCCCAGAAAAGAGGCAAGATGGGGAGCGGGCCCAAAAGATCTCTTGGGCCACCGAGATGCCGGCCCACCAAAGAATAACTGGCGGGGAAGACGATTCGATCTCCTGACCTC